>JABUQX010118705.1:20000-25000 GCA_015478945.1 Trachelipus rathkii | reverse complement strand
ATTATTATTATTATTATTATTATTATTATTATTATTATTATTATATATGTATTCTTATTTTTATTATTTATTGTTGTTATAATATTTTATTATTATGATTTTTGTTATTATATTATTATTATTATAAAATACAATTATTATTATAATATTATTTTTTTTATATTATTATTATTATTATTATTATTATTATTATTATTATTATTATTATTATTATTATTATTATTATTATTATTATTATTATTATTATTATTATTATTATTATTATTATTATTATTATTATTTTATTATTATGGAAATAAGTTTAATTAGGAAGTCTAAGTTTAATTACTTTTGAGGATAAATTTTAATGGCCACTAACCTATCCCATTCGACATGGATATAAAAAGAGAGATATAAAATCCTAGGAAATATTATCAAACATCATTTAAAGGATTTGAAAATAAAATTCAGATAGGAACACATAGTCAATAAATACAGCTTATAAAATATTGTACTTTACTAGTTACAAGAGCATCAAATATAGTAGTTTAAGTTTTCCAGATGGATGTGTCCGTTGCGTCCATTTAATACCATACGACGGACTGAAGTTTGCATTCTTCTACCGTATCGTACTATTCCTGACCATTTAATACTATACAACGGACAGAAATTTGCATTCTGAAGTATATCAGGATCTGACATTGTGCGTGATTTAAATAATATAAAGAATAAATGCTCTGGTATTCATAGTGTACCAGGCTGGATTGACAAGCACTGTACAGATAAGAAGAATCTCACTTATATTTGTCCCCCTCTTTAATAACTGACTTGAGAGAGGTCATGGTCTTGAAGGTCACTGAATTGAAAAAAGCAAGAGTGACCCCTGTGCTTAAAGATGTTGACCCATCCCTCTCGAAAACTATTCGTCCGATTAATGTCACGAATAAAAGTGGAAACGATGTAATTATTTGCATAAAAAATTGACTTTTTCACAATTAGTAAAAAAGGAAATGCAGAAGATGATGTAATCTTCCATGCAGATAATATATGCAAATCATTAAATGAAAAGCAGACATGTTTATTATTTTTCTAGAAAGCATTTGACACAGTTCCACAAGACCGACTCCTATAATACAAATTAGATAAATTTGGTGTAAGAAATAACTTACTGAATAGGATTCAGTTATAGTTATCTATCTAATCGAACACAAATCGCTCGATTCGAAGGTAATTTCTTCTTCCTCGCTTCAATTTCTTAAGGGTTCACAAGGGATGGAATCCAATCTGGGGCCATTATTTTTTAAAATATATATCAATGACTTTTAAAATTAGGGCAAATTAATACATTCACAATACATTCAGACGACATCGTAATCTTAATATGAAACGAAGAAACCGACAAAATAGTCTCTATTTATTCAGTAAAAAAAGAAAAAAAGAAAAAAAAAACAATTGTACACCTTAATGTTATTGAAGATGAAAATGTAATCGCACATCACAAAATTATTAGGTCTTATCCTCGATATTAAAGAATTCGAAACTTTTGATCGCAAGAAATATTATGCTAATTATACATTATATCTAAAAAGGTTTTAATATTTTCCGGTCTATCCTCACCAAAATTATGGTTTGTCGACATGAGGTTGCGCCAACGAGTACTAGCCACAGGTGTCTCAAAATTGCTATGAACATTATCACACATTATTATTATTATTATTATTATTATTATTATTATTATTATTATTATTATTATTATTATTATTATTATTATTATTATTATTATTATTATTATTATTATTATTATTATTATTATTATTATATTATGTATTATTGATTATTATTATTATATTATTATATTATTATTGATTATTATTATTTATTTTTGTTATTATTATTATTATTATTGTTATTATTATATTTTATTATTATTATTATTATTATTATATTATTATTATTATTATTTTATTATATTATTATTATTATTATTATTATATTATTTATTATTATTATTATTTTATTTATTATTATTATTATTATTATTATTATATTATTATTATTATTATTATTATATTATTATTATTATATTATATTATTATATATTATTATATTTTATTATATATATTATTATTATTATACTATTAGTATTATGATTATTATTATTTTATTAATATTATTATTATTATTATTATTATTATTATTATTTTATTATTTAATTATTATTATTTTTATTATTAATTATTATTATATTATTATTATTATTAGATTATATTATTATTATTAGCATTAATATATTTAGATCATTATTATTTTATTATTATTATTATTATTATTATTATTATTATTAATATTATTATTATTTATTATTATTATATTATTATATTATTATTATTATTATTATTATATATTATTATTATTATTATTATATATTATTATTATTATTATAAAAACTATTATATACCTCCCCATAGGAGTTAACCCCTACCAGGCGCGTCCCCCAGGTGGCGGATGGGGGAGGACCCTCTAAGGAGGGTAGCTCCGAAATATAAAAATAAGGAGCCGTGGACCAAAACTGCAACCAGGACAGGCCTAGCAAGCCGCTGGCGAAGTGAAAATGCTCAAGAAACTCCTGTTTTGCCTCGGAACCACGGACTGATTAGACGGAGACGACCGCGCGATAGAGGACCTGAAAACGGAAATCCTTCCGGGAGAAGCCTTAGAGTGGCTACCCTGAATGTTGGAACCCTTAGGGGTAAGGAGGAGGAGATGGTGGAGCTGATGCTGGAAAGGAAGTTGGATATTTTGGGAGTCTGTGAGACCAGACTCATGGGAAGTGGTAGCAAAACAATACATAACAACTATCAATTGATGTACAGTGGTGGGGAGGTGCACAGACATGGAGTAGGAGTAATTTTGACTGAAGAAATGGCGCAGAGAGTAGAAAGTGTGGACTATGGGGATGAAAGAATGATGATGTTTTCGATCAAAATGGAACACATGGGTATTAGTGTTATACAGGTATATGCACCGCAACAGGGAAGAACTGAAGCTGAGAAGGAAGAGTTTTATCGGAAACTGCAGGAAATTAAAAATAGGTCGCCATATGCGGAAAGAATAGTGATAATGGGAGATTTGAATGGACATGTTGGAACACAGAGAAGAGGTGTGGAGAGTGTCATAGGAGCCTTCAGCGTTGGCGAAAGAAATAGAGCTGGAGAGAGAGTGATAGATTTCTGCTTGCAGAATGGATTGACGGTTATGAACACCTGTTATAAACATAGAGAAAGTCATAAGTGGACATGGTATAGATGGAGCAGAGAAAGGGTTGACTATGTGGAGAAATCCATGATAGACCTGATACTGACTAATAAAAAGGAGATGTTTAGAGATGTAAAGAGTGTACCATCCGTGTCTGGAGATGCAGACCATCGTATGGTGTTGGGGAAGATGATATTAAAGAAACCTACTTTGCATCCAAGAAAGATGAGAAAGAGAGTGCAAATAGAAAAGATCAAAGAGGCAGGATGTAGAGAGAACTATCAGCGGCAAATAAGAAACAATATGACAGCAGAAGAGGAGGGACAAAGTGTTGAGGAGTGCTGGAACACCTTTAAGGGAGCGGTGCTAAAGAGCGCAGAAGGGACGATGGGAATAAAAATGGTGGGAGGAACAAAAAAGAAGAAAACACCATGGTGGACGGAACGTGTTAAAACTGCTGTACAAGAGAAGATGAGATGTTTTAGGAAATGGATAAAAACGAGAGGTGAGTTGGAGAGAAGAGAATATGTAGAGGCTCGGCGAGAGTCTGATAGAGTGAAAAGGATGCAAAAGGATACCACCTGGGAAAAATCGGAAACGAGTTGGAAGAAGATGTGACAGGCGTAAGAAAGCTGGTTTTTAATATAGCAAAGAATTACAGGAAAAGCTCAACACCAATGGCACGAGCTATAAAGGACGAAAATGGAGTCCTAATAGTAAACCAAAGGGAGATTGACGAGAGGTGGAGGAGATTCTTCGAGGATTTGTACAATGTGGAGGGCTTAGCGGAGGAGAGATTGCGAGAGCCTGATTTGATGGGGCCTAGGGGAGAGGAGGAGTGGTCGATCACGGAGGAGGAGATGATGTTGGCGTTGAGAGGTATGAAGAGTGGAAAGGCGGCTGGAGAAGATGGAATAGTTGCAGAGATGCTGAAGGAAATGGGAGTTGAAGGGACAAGACGGATGTTAAATCTGATGAACAGGTGTTGGAGAGATGAGGTGGTGCCTGGTGAATGGAGTAGGGCAACAATCTGCCCCATATATAAAAAAGGAGATAAAACGGAATGTGGAAACTATAGAGGGATTGCATTAATGTCACATCCTGCGAAGACCTATGAAAGGATATTGGAGAGAAGACTGAGAGAGGTGGTGGAAGATAAGCTAGAAGAGTGGCAACATGGTTTCAGACCGGGGAGATCGACTATAGATCTGGTGTTCGCTTTGAAGATGATAAGTGAAAAGAATTGGGAATTTAATAGAAAAACATATGCAGCTTTTGTAGACCTAGAAAAGGCTTTTGATAGAGTGCCAAGGGAGTTATTGTGGAGGGAACTGAGAAGAATAGAGTATGGAATACCTGAGAAATTGTTAAAAGCAATAAAAAGCACTTATGTAGACAGTAAGTGCAGAGTAAAGACTATGTCCGGTGAGGGAAAATGGTTTGATGTCACAACGGGGGTGAAGCAAGGGAGCGTGCTGTCTCCAATTCTGTTCATTATATACATGGACAGTTGTGGGAGATCGGTGCGGAACAGAGTGGAGAATGAGATGTTTGCACAAAATCAAGAGAGACTGCAAACTTTTCTGGAGGTTTGGGAAGAAGAGTTGGAGGAGAGGGGTATGAGGATAAATCGAGGGAAGACAGAGGTGATGTTGATCGGAGGTGGTGGAGATGTCCTGGAGGTAAGTTTGAATGGAGAAAGACTGAGACAAACGGACCAGTTTAAATACTTGGGGGTGCACTATGGTGAGGAAAACGACACAATG
>JABUQX010118705.1:10000-15000 GCA_015478945.1 Trachelipus rathkii | reverse complement strand
AATAATAATTAAATAATAATAATAATAATAATAATAATAATAATAATAATAATATAATATAATAATAATAATATATAAGAATAATAATAATAATAATAATAATGATAGGTAATAATAATAATAATAATAATAAATAATAATAATAATATAATAAAATAATTAATAATAATAATAATAATATAATAATAATAATAATAATAATAATAATATAATATAATAAGAAGAAGAAGAAGAAGAAAGAAGAAAGAAGAAGAAGAAGGAAGAAGAAGAAGAAAGAAGGAAGAAAGAAGAAGAAGAAGAAGAAGAAGAAGGAAGAAGAAGAAAGAAGAGAATATTTAAAATTTTATGCTGCTGTTACTACTACCTACAACTACTACTACTACAATACTACTACTACTACTACTACTACTAATAATAATAGTAATAATAATAATAAATAATAATAATAATAATAATAATAATAATAATAATAATAATAATAATAATAATAATAATAATAATAATAATAATAATAATAATAATAATAATAATAATAATAATAATATAATAATAATAATAATAATTAATTAATAATAATAATAATAATAATAATTAATAATAATATAATAATAATAATAATAATATATAGTATTAAAAATAATATAAAACAGTGTTGAAAATTATTATTATATTATTATATTATTATTATTATTATTATTATTATTATTATTATTATTATTATTATTATTATTATTATTATTATTATTATTATTATTATTATTATTATTATTATTATTATTATTATTTTTGCATTATACTTCAAAATATGTATTTTTATTATCTTTCATTATCATTATTATTTTATTATTATTATTCTATTATTATATTATATATTATTATTAATTATTATTATTATTATTATTATACTTTTTCAGTAGTCTCCCAAAGTCTTTCAAATAATTCAAATTAATGATTTTAGTGATTAAGCTTAAAACCTTAAACCTTTTCGATCATAGTCTAAGACAAGGCCAAAAGTCTTAGCGATTTATCACTAAAAAAATCTTCATATTTATAAAGAAGGCACGAATCTAGGAGACGAGATTTTCTTTCATGCCTTCCAAGTTGGTCAGTAACTAAGTGCATTTGTTTACAAGCACGTATTTTAATGTATTTCTGAATTTAGAATTTTGTCGATAAGTACATAACATTTAATGTATTCAAGGACAGTATTTATATACATTTTGCGGGTATTTATATGTATGCAAGACATTTAAATACTTGATATTCAAATAATAACGGTAAGCTGTTTAAAGCATGTCATTTGGTTGTGAAACCAGTCGGTTGACTCAATAGTCTACGTACATTGCATCTTTTGTGTGTCAGAAGCTGTTAATATCATTATCGTGTGCGTGCCTTGGTTGCATCATAAAAATAAAATTGGTAAAACGCATTTCAATCCTTTCCGCCACTAATGTAGAAAAAGAATCGAAAATACACAATCAGATGTCATGGTGCATTGAACAGAGAAGAGTACTTTGCCTTCGCTCATATTTTTTCATCCCCAACATCCTCCTTTGTATGATTTGGAGACATGAAAGTGTTAGCGTTTCTTCAAGATCCAGATTGAACTTTCAACAGTTTAGAAAACCTCTTTTTAAAAAAGGTTTTTCTTGCTCTATATCACGACAATACCATCATCAGTACTGACATAGTGAATATTAATACTGACACTTTGGACTCCTAAAAGAAGTTCTCTTTCAGCCAAAACCTTTGAAGGATTTTCTTTTTGGCTCTGCATCAACAATAAAATACGAAAGAATTCGACATATGCATTATGTTCACGTTTACGTTAAAATGTATTTACAATAGCAATTAAATTCATTTCCTCTATTTAGTATTTAAATATACTCGTAAACTATATTAAATATTTAGTACTTAAATACATTTCCCATGTATTTATATTTTCAATACGCACAGTAAAATTTTAAAGAAATCCAACTCTGCGAAATTATGCTGTAATACGAGTAAAGTGGATTAGGGAAGATTGAGAAAGTTTGGAAGAATAGAGGTTAATTAAAACAATAGGACAATGGTTAGAGGTGGTTCGATAAGGGTCGCCCTTTTCGTCAGAGGCTGAGTTTAGTGCCACGGTTGTGTACAGAAAGAAAGTTCAAAGTTTATAGAGCCAAACAATTGGCTGTGCCAGTACAAATAAAAAACACAAGGTTGAGAACTTAACAGAATTAAATACTGAACAAAATTTCAGGAATTATTACTGAAAGAACTAAAAGTTTAATACTGCAGAACAAAGATTAATACTGACAGAATTACAGGATTAGTACTTGCAAAACTACAGAGTTAATACTGACAGAACCACAGGATTAATATTCCAAACACAGGATTAATACTACAGAAATTACAGGATTAATACTGAAAGAACTTATAGGATTAATACTGATTAGAAACTACAAGGCTTAATACTGACAGAACTACAGGATTAATACTGACAGGAATCAACATGATTAAATACTGCCAAAACTACAGGATTAATCTGACAGAACTGTAGTATTAATACTGACACTAAAACGGGATTAATACTGACAGAAGTACAGAATTAATACTGACAGAACTGATGAATAATACCGACAGAACTACAGGATTAATACTGATAGAACAGCAGGATTAATACTGACAGAACTGCAACAATAATACTGACAGAACTACAGGATTAATATTTTCAGAACTACGGAAATAATACTGACTACAGGATTAATACTATCAGGATAATACGCCTTCTTGGTAGAAAAGACAGAAGAAATCACATCCTTCGAAGAAATTACGACGCAAGCATTTGCCGTCTATCGTGGTCCAACGGTATCGTGACTGAGTCACGTGGTATAGGGCCAGGGTTAGTTCCCTCTTTCAGATCCTAGGTAACAATTACCTAGAGAAGCTCCCCTCCTTGAATAGGGCTATGTCCGTGAAATGTGAACTTTTTGTTTAAAAAAATAAGCTTTCGGGAGGTGGAGTGAGAGAAATAGCTACGAAATAGTTTAAAGTAAAATTAATGGTAAATTTGATGAGTTTAAATTTAGTAACAATTAAAATACTCGTGTCTGAAGAAATAAAATGAGGAAAAAAGTTAAATGGAAATAGTCTAAAATAGTAAGTTTAAAAGGAAAAGAATTGGAAGTTGTTAAGAAAAGATTTAGTATGTTGAGAATCACCAAGACTATCAGGGGTACAAGTAGAATGTTGCACTAACAGCTGAAGATTGTTAAGGATAGGTAAATGATACTTTATTTAAGGTTTAGCTTGAGAACTATAGAGAATCCATTGGCTGTAATAAACATTGACATTACAGAGAAAAATATGATAAAAGAATGTATTCTACTTTAGAGTATTTATAAGATAGAAAACACAGGAGTCCAAATAATAAGACGAGAACAGACGAAGTCGTAGAGAATACTCTCACAACATTGGCCTTTGTTTGAAAATTGAAGATCGATACTGTAGGAGGACATAGAATAGGCTTCGATGGCGAAGGTCTCAAAATCCAAGTTTCAGAAACAAGAAAAAAAAATCTTATCTTTCGAAGAAAATATAATTTCTCCAATTCATATCATATTAATAATGTTCAGCAAAGTGGATATTAAAATAAGACCCCCCAAACATTGCATAAATTTAATTTTAAAGGCATCAACCCAATACCCGAGTCAATCAACTACTAAGCGATAGTGGGAGAGAAATGAATGAGTGGAAATTTTTAGAAGCATCCAAAACCTCCACTGGTTTCTTTTTATAATAAAAATAATAAAATTTTAAAAAATTATGCGTAAGTGATTATAATGTAGAATGAGAGTGGAATATGAAGCATAAAAGGCTAAGTGTTTACCAAACACAGTAAACACTATATATGTAAAGTCACAGGTCTCCTGGAAATACTTTTTTGTGTTCCACGAAAGAGTGAAGCATTAACATTTAACACTATATATATATATATATATAATATATATATATATATATATATATATTATATATATATATATAACTATATAATTATATATATAGTTATTAATAATATAATATATATAAATATATATATATTATATATATTTATATATAATATAATATATATATATATATATAGATATATATAATAATATAAATATATATATATAGATATATAATATATAATATATAATATTATATATATATATATAGTATATGGCAAATTTGTTAGAAACTGTACTGTAACTACCGAGGTACGAACTAATCTAACCAAACCTTACCTCAACTAACTAACCTTAACCTAACCTAACGTTAACCTACTAACTTAACCTAAATTAATTTTCATTATTATACCAGTTTGTGATCAGGAAACTTAGGAGGTTCTGGTTTTTACGCTATCCTTGTGAAGGTGCGTTGACTATACATCACTAGTTCACAGTACAGTTTGGCTACCAAATTTGCCTATATATATATATATATATATATTATATATATATATATTTATATATAATATATATATTTATATAATATATATATATATTATATATATAATTGACAAATTATTTAAAAAACTACTAACGATGAAAATTCAACCTTCTCCACCTATATATTCTGCTAATAAAAAGATTCTTTATATGAAATTACCGTTTTTAGGAAGAATTAGTTACGAAATTAATAGAAGAATAACTAATTTATTGAATACATCTTTCCCACAATTTAAGTTTAAATTAATTTTCATAAATGATAATAGGATTGGTAAATTCTTTAAAGTTAAAGAAAATCTGTCGTTATCTTTGTGTTCTTCAATTGTTTATTTATATAAATGTGATAGCTGTGATGCTTTCTACATAGGAAAGACCATTAGATGTCTCTCCACACGAATTGCTGAACACAAGGGTATCTCAAGTAGAACTTTAGAGGATCTCCATCATCCACCCTATTCGGCCATTAATAATCATTCTTCCAGGTTTAATCATCATATATCGGATCAAAATTTCAAAATTTTAGAC
>JABUQX010118704.1:20000-24023 GCA_015478945.1 Trachelipus rathkii | reverse complement strand
TCGAGAATTAAAAAAATGAAAATTCTCTTAATATCATTTACAAGTAAACTCAAAAAAGCTATATAAAAAGTACTAATACTATTACTATATTACCATTTACAAGAACTAAAAACAGCTGCATAAATAAGTACTAATAATATACTATTTTAATTATTATTATTATTATTTTATTATTAAATATATTATTATATATCATTATTTATTATTAATATTATTATATTATTATTATATATTATTATATTATTATTTATTACGTATATTATTATTATTATTATATTATATATTATTATTATATATGATATTATTATTATTCCATTATTATTATTATTATTATTATATTATTATTATTATTATTATTGATTATTATTATATTATTATTATTATCATATATTATGATATGACTATTATTATTATTATTATTATTATATTGATTATCTATTATTATTATTATTATTATTATTATATTATCTTTATATTTTATTATTTTTCATATTTTTATTATATTATTATTATTATTATTATCATCATATATATATTATTATTTATTATTATTATTATTATTATTATTATTATTATTATTATATTATTATTATATTATTATTCATTATGATTATTATTATATTATTATTATATTATTATATTATATTATTATTATTATTTATTATTCATTATTATTTTTATTAATATTTTTATTATTAATATACTCAAAGCTCACTTCATCTTGTTGTAATTGTTAGTCATTATTATTTTTATTATTAATTAGTATTTTATTGTTATATTTTATCTAGATGAACTCGTTAAAAGATAATGTCGGTCTGTCTCAATTTACTTGTTCATTGTAATTATTACATTTGGATTATTATTATTTATTATTATTATTATTATTATTATTATTATATATTATATTATATATTATTATTCATATTATATTATTGATTTATAGTATTATTATTTTAGTATTATTATTATTATCTATTATATATTATTATATATTATTAATAATAATAATGATTAATTAATTATATTATAATATATATAATATTTTTATTATTATTATTATTATTATTATTATTATTATTATTGATATATCTTTTATAGTATTATTATTATAGTATTATATTATTATTATTATTTATGATTTTATTATTATTATTATTATTCATTATTATTATTATATATTAGTTATTATTATTACTGTTGTTATTTAGTATGTAGTATTATGAAATATTACTATTTTATTCTGTTTTTATTAATAATCTATTACTGTATTATCAATCTTCTGTAGTGTTTTATATTTATTATTATTATTATTAGTATTATTATTATTATTATTCTCTATTATTATTCGTATTATTATTATTATATATTATTATATTATCATTATTATTATTATTATTATTGATTATTATTACATATATTCATTATTATTATATTTTCATTTTATTATGTATTATATTATTATTTTATCATTATCATTATATATTATTATTGTAATATAATTATAATTATATATAATTATTATTATTATTATAATATTATTATATATTATATTATTAATATTATTATTATTATTATTATTATTATTATTATTATTATTATATTACATATTATTATTATTATTATATTATTATTATTATATATATTATGTTATTCATTATTATGGTTTTCTGTTATTATTATCATTTTTTAAACTTATTTTATAATTATATTCGGTCTCCAAAGACACGACCACTGTGTTGCAATTTAGTAAACCCCTTTTCAGGATACTTAGGAAAATTATTTTGTTATTATAATTAATTGCTTATAATGATAGTGTTAAAATATTCTACTTAGAACCACAGGTCTTTCAGGGAGGAAATCTGATAGGTTATTCTTTATGGAGTGGGTGGCGGTGTACCTTAAAAGGAGCTGATCAACTGTTGAGCCTCTATTAGTCATCTGCATCAGAGTGGAAATGTAGCTTCTTCGAGTCGAAACTTGTGTCTGTCCTCTGGAAGTTCCGGGTGATTTCCGGATCTCATTCTAGAGATTGAGATTTGAATCTTTCTTCTGAGTGTGTTTTATGTTGCTGATATTTTAGGTTGAAGGGAATTTATGAAGTGATTTTTTGGTCGAATGTTGAAGTTTGTTGTTAAAGTATGGAACTATGTTTTTAAGAGGATGTGTGTGTAGACGAATGGAATGTTCTAAAAGAGTCGCCCGAGTAGAGGGCGAGCCAGGGAGGCCGAGAGGGAGGATTTTATGACATGTATAGGTGACTTATGGTTATATGTGAAGCTTGTTTAGTAGTGTGACATGATGGGTCGCGCGAAAGCCTTGGCATTAAAAATTGTGTTCCTGTCATATTTAAATGGTCTTGTATGGAGAAAATTTTGTTTCCTCATATAAATGTTGGATTGGGGTGGTCTCCAGCCAACCGCCGATTAATAGAAGACAGTATTTTTTATTCTTGTATTTTTATTACTATTTGGTAACATGAACTTGAGGCAGTACCGAACTGTTGTGATCCATGATTTTGACTTTCAGTTCTTGAGAATTCGTTTGTATAGATTGTTCAAACGTGGTTTGATCATTGATCAAACGTATTTGAGATAGAGTTCATAGACATTTAACTTTCTCTGTTTACTGTTCTTATGATGTTTTCGAATGTTGAGGAGTAAAAGTGAAGGTGTCAAAGGTTATACCAAGTATTTTCAGTGTTTAGTTTAGGGGAATGATGGGGTTATTTAGAGTCACTTGAGGGCGTAATGATGATTGGTGTCTGTTAGTGATGATCAAGGTTAAAGATGATTTCTCAGTAGAGGCTGACATTCTCTTGGAAAATAACTAAGCTTCTAGACGGTTTAGGTAAGTCTGAGTATGATTTGTTGCGATATGTACTGAGGGGTCTGATTTGGGTAAGTCATTTGCATGGGTTATAAGTTTTGAATTTGGACATTGGGGGTAGGAATGTCAGCTGTAAAAAGGTTAAACAGGAATGGAGACTAAATGGCTCCCTGAGGGACCCCGTTTCTCTGTTTTACGAATTTTGAGGTTTGAAGATTGCTGGACACCTGTGTAGCGCATCTGGATAAGAAATTAGATAGTCATTTTATGTAATTGTTATTAAAGGGTGAGTTTAGAATTTTTTGAATGAGGTTGTGTCTGGGTACGTGGTGAAGCTTTGCCTAATGTCGATTAGTCAGGAGTAATTGTTCTATGGAATGCATTTTGTTTAACCTTTATGAAGAGATTTTGTGTGATTTTGCGAAACTTTTGGGTGCTGGCTTAAATTTTCGGAGCCATGTGGTGATTTGAAGGAGTGAAAGTGGGGTGTATTTTGTGAGTATGTCTTCTCCATAGTGTGCACAAGAAGCAAAGGCAGTTGGAATGGGCAGTATGATGATGGGAGTTATGGTCTTTTGTTGGCTTTAATATGGTTATCTGAATGCATTTTTAGAGTATTTGGTGAATAGTATTTGAGTTACAATATTAATTGGAAATTATTTGAAATGAATGAAAAAGCGTATATAATATATATGATATAATATATATATATATATATATTATAGATATATATATAATATATAATCATTATATACTATATATATATATATATATATATATAGTATATATATATATATATATATATATATATATATATATATAATATATATATATATACTGATGATATATATATAGATATAATATATATATATATATATATATATATATATATATATATAATATTATATATATACTATAATATATATAATATATAATATATAATTATATACCGTTACCGGTTGATTTGCATAGCGTAATGGTTATGAGTATTGTATTCCTGATTCAAAGGTACAGAGTTCGAATCTCAGAAGTAGATATTCAGCTCAATTATTTTACCACAATATTTTTGTTAATGTGAAATTTTGCTAACAATAATTGAAAGAAAAATTAATTAATTTCTCAACATTTACACTAGTTTAAATCTGTTTTATTTATTTCTTTTTTGGGGTGTTATTATTGAGGTAACAAAAAATCAAA
>JABUQX010118704.1:15000-17500 GCA_015478945.1 Trachelipus rathkii | reverse complement strand
AATATATTGTGAATTATAGTTGCCTTAGCATTCCATTCATGATTGATCTTAATTAGCTTGATATCATTTATTAACTCAAAATGTTTTAATTTTGTATTTTTCAATTACCATATTATTTTATTTTTCTCCTCAAAAATATTTCAAGCCAAGATATTCTTTTCTAAAACCATTTTCATAAGTTTTTTCAAAATTTATAAATTTTAAAATAAACATGTAATTTCAAGGTTATTTCCTCCTTGAATGAAATTCAAAAATCTATGACGACAGAAAAAAAGTAAGAGAATACTAAGTCAAATTCCAACAATTTTAATGTCATTTTTTAATATTTCTAATGTGTGAATTAAAAGTATTCTCTTATATTTTGTTAAGTTTTTGGTAGAAGAAGACTCTGAACTTTGTAAACTAAAAATGTTATTTAGATTCAAATAATAAATTTAAATTTAAAGTAAAATGTAAATAAAATAAATTACTAAAATATTATATTGATTTAATAAAATTATAGATATACAAACTAAGTGTATATATATATAGATATTATATATATATATATAATATATATATATATATATATGATTATATATATACATATATAATTATATATATATATATTATATATATATATATATATATATATATATATATTTAGATATAATATATAACTATATATTTATTATAGATATATATATATATATATATATATATATATATATATATATAATAGTATATATATATATAAATATATGATAATAATATATAAGTATATTTACATTATATATAATATAATATACATATATATAATATATATATTATATATATATATATATATCATATATAGTATATAATATATAGTATATATTGCTTGTGGCTCCCCTTATTTGGAATGAGGTTTGTAGGTGAAGCTCTAGATACTCAGCAACCTCCACTGGGTGGAGCCACAGGTCTTTCAGGGAGGAAATCTGATAAGTTGTTCTTTATGGAGTGGGTGGCGGTGTACCTTAAAAGCAGCTGATCAACTGTTTCAGCCTCTATTAGTCATCTGCATCAGAGTGGAGATGTAGCTTCTTCGAGTCGAAACTTGTGTCTGTCCTCCGGAAGTTCCGGGTGATTCCCGGATCTCATTCTAGAGAGTGAGATTTGAATCTTTTTTCTGAGTGTGTTTTATGTTGCTGATATTTTAGGTTGAAGGGATTTTATGAAGTGATTTTTTGATCGAATGTTGAAGTTTTGTTGTGTAAAGTATGTGTGAATATGTTTTAAGAGAGTTGTGTTGTTAGGACGAGTGGAATGGTTCTAAAGAGTTCGCCGTAGTAGAGGGCAGCGGGAGATGGAGGGGATTTTATACGATGTATAGTGTGATCTTATGGTTATATGTTGAATTCTTGTAGGTAGGTGTGACATGAGTGGGTCAGGTCGAAAGCCTTGGCATAAAATTGTGTTCCTGTCATATTTAAATAGTCTTGTATGGATAAAATTTTGTTTCCTCGTATAAATGTTGGATTGGGGTGGTTTTCAGCCAACCCGCGATTAATAGAAGGACAGTATTTTGTATTCTTTGTATTTTTATTATATTGGTAGATGAAGCTTGAGGGTACCGAACTGTTGATCCATAGTTGACTGTAGTTCTTGAGAATTGTTTGTATAGAGTTGTCAGCGTGGTTGTTCATTGATGAAACTATTTTGAGATAGAGTTCATAGACATTAAACTTTCTCTGTTTACTGTTCTTATGATGTTTTGAATTTGAGGAGTAAAAGTGAAGGGGGTGTCAAAGGTTATACCAAGTATTTTCAGTGTTTAGTTTAGGGGAATGATATGGTTATTTAGAGTCACTTGATTTGCGTAATGATATTGGTGTCTGTTAGTGATATAAGGGTTAAAGAGATTTCTCAGTAGAGGCTGACATTCTCTTGAAAATAACTAAGCTTCTAGACGGTTTAGATAAGTCCGAGCAGAGACCTTGCGATAAGGACTGATAGGTCTGATATGGGTATGTTCATCTGCATGAGTTATAAGTTTTGAATTTGGACATTGGGGTGGAATGTCACTGTAAAGAGGTAAACAGGAATGGGACTAATGGCCCCCGAGGACCCCGGTTTCTCTGTTTACGGAATTTTGAGGTTTGAATTGCTGGGCACACCTGTTGTAAGCGCCATCTGATATAAGAATATTCACTAGTCATTATGTAATTGTTATACGTAAAGGGTGAGTTTAAATTTTGAATGAGGGTTGTGTCTGGTACGTGTGAACTTTGCAATGTCAGAGAGATATTTTTTCTTATGGAATGGCATTTTGTTTAACCTTTTATGAATTTTGTCTGATGTTGCTAAAACATTTGGGTGCTGCTCAATTTTTCTGAAGCCATGTTGGTGATTTGAGGAGTGAAAGTGGGGTTGCATTTTGGTGAATATGATCTTCTCCATTAGTTTGCACAAAAAGGAATGGAATGGAATGGGTCGGTATGATGATGGGAGGTTATGGTCTTTTGTGGGCTTTAATTTTGGT
>JABUQX010118704.1:0-10000 GCA_015478945.1 Trachelipus rathkii | reverse complement strand
AAAAATAAATAAAGGAAAATCTTAAAAAAATTAATAAACGAGATAAAGTTTACGTTTCGGGACTTAAATCCTTGGTCCCTGATGATAACTAAAAATTCTTGAAAATGGTTAGAATACAAAATATAAAAAAAAGATTAAAATATCGAAAATATTTAATGGAAGAAATACATTCAAATAATAAAGACAGAGTGGCGTCACTTTCTTATTCCCTTTTTTATCAAGTATCCAAAAATATTAATTATTTCAAAAGAAAGTCCTTAATATGATCTGATAAATCTTTTTATGATTGGATCAAAATTGAAAATCCTTCTGAAATGTTTTTAAAATTACTTTTTGTAGAAATTAAAAAGACTCAATCAATAGTTTACTTAATGATTTAAATGTTTATGAAAAATTAAACACTAATCCTTCAATTTGTTATATTCATTCAATGATATATCAAACCTTTGATACCTACTGATATTTAAAGGTTTTGGTGTCCAATCCAACACTCCCTTATTTATATAGGATTCCCAAATTACATAAAGAAAGAGTTCCACTTAAACCAATTATTTCTTCACGAAGAGATGCTTTTTCCGAGCTAAATAAGTGGTTAGCCTCTTTTCTTTCACCTTTGATGGGAACTATTTTTCCTTCACATATTCTAAATGCAAGAAATTTAATTGAAAAATTAGGAAAATTTGTTCCATACAATCATTGTTTGGTTAGTTTTGATGTCACTAGCCTTTTTACCAATGTTCCTATTCCTCATTTACTTGAATTTTTGACTGGATTCTTGTTGCCTCATATGGTTCCTATACCTATTCCACATTTTATTAGCTGTTTACAGATATGCAGACACGAAACATTTTGATTTCGTAATTAATTTTTTTTGGCCAAATATTTGGTACAAGTATGGAGGTAGTTTGAGTCCAATCTTAGCAAACATTTACATGGATTCTTTGAGACCAGACTTCTTCCACGTGCACCTCTTTATTCTCAAGTTCTTTTCTTTGAAGAGATATGTAGTGATGTCTTGCTATGTAAACCTAATTCTTTTTCAATGATCAATTTCTTGAACAAAATTAATGTCTTACTCCAACAATCACCGTTAGCCTTCTGAGGTCCAAAAATGAAGGGATGCATCCTTTCCTTGACCTTTTAAATATACAAACTGAAGACGCAACTGCCTTAAAGTTTATCGTAAGCCAACTCATACAATTCACTTCTCCATACTTTTTCTATTTCACCCCCATATATAAAAATAAATAGTTATCAATAATATGTGTCTAACCTTTCCATATTTGATCCACAATTCCCAACAGAAACTGATCTGTAATTTTGTAAACTTTAGAAGATGTTAATTTCCCTTTTTAATTTAAACGTAAATATAAACATGCCTACTCTAATTTTCTAGGACTAAGAAATTGCTCTCCTTTTGTCTGAAAATTCATACGTTTAATAATAATATTCCTTTCACCCCAACTTCTTGAACTTAAATTTATTTAAATCATTATATATATAATTTAATTTTCGTTTTCCTATACCTTTCTGAAGAATCTTAGTTACTAGTTAATACCACAAAACGAGAAAGCTAGGGGATGGTGTTTACAGTTACGATTCCTTGTTATTGTGCAATTATTTATATTTGGAGAGAGAAACTTTAAAGCCCTTTAAAACGAGGATGGTTGACCAACATGCTGGGTGAAGGTCAGGAGAGGCAATGAAAGTAGTGCTGTTTAGACATTTATCACAAGAAGATCACGTTATTAATTGGAATGGTGCAGAATTTGTTTCGCTCCAAAGATAAAAACTTAAATCAATCGATTGAGTCCTTTTTCATTTCTACAAAAGTAATTTTAACATTTCAGAAGGATTTTTCAATTTTGATCCAATCCCAAAAAGATTTATATCAGATCATATTAAGGACTTACCTTTGAAATAATTAATATTTTGGATACTTGATAAAAAAAAGAAAAAGAATGTCACGCCACTCTGTCTTTTTTGCTTGAATTTATATTTTCATTTTATATATTTTTCAAATATTTTTTTTTTTTGAATTTGTAAAAATTTTTTAGTTCTTTTCGAGCGGACCAAGAGTATGAGTCCGAAACGTTAAACTTTATTTCTCGTCGTTTATTTATTTTCATTAAGATTTTCTTATTTATTTTAAAGTGTTTAAAAAAAAAAATTTTAATTATATTTTAGGTGTATTATAAATATATATATATATATATATATAGTATTATATATATATATATGGAGTATATATATATATATATATATATATATATATATATATATATAATATAATACTATATATATATTTAGGGTTTGTCACAGAACTGGGATTAACAGTATTATATATTACAAATATATATTAATATATAGGAATATATATAATATATATATTATATATTATATATATATATATATATATTAGAGTAGTATAATATAGGTATATATATATATATTATAATATAATATGTTATATTTAATATATAGCTACCGTGCTGATACGGAGCATTAGCTCACTCTCGGAGTAGAGCTTTCATGGATTCTACAGTCTTGACGAAAAGACCTTCTTATGGGTGACAGGTAGTCAAAATATTTCCATTAAAGAGGCGAATGATTTAGTTGAGACCTGTAAATTAGCAATGGACTCTGGAAGGAACTAAACACCAGCAACTCTCTCACCAAGGACATCTTCCCGTGTCAGCATAGGAAATTTGTTGAAGCGTGGTATCATAAATAATTAATACACCTTGCGCTCGATATTCTGCGGCTGGCTAGAAGCAAATTATTACTACTGGGATATTTTTGAGGCAAAGAGTGTCAGCCTTAACTGCTTTTAATTTTGAGCAGCTAATCTTTTGAAAGGTAATAATATGGATATCTTGTCCTTTGAAGACGACATTTGTAAATGTAAATGTAAATCTTGAGATTTTGAAAATATTCGTTCAATTTTTCATTATAATATTATAAATAGATTTTTTTTGTAAGAATATTAAACTATTAGTATTAATACTAAAATCTTTGTGAAATCGCATATGATAGCGGGAGACGTGCGGACGTGCGAACTTGCGATAGAGGTTTGATTGTCTGAATAAGTGCGGAGGAGCCTAGCGAACTACCTTTTCTCGAGTCTTATGGCGGTTAGCGGACGATCCCTAAATGAGCGGCGGGGTGCCCATCCTTCATAGTGATATATATAGTATATAAAGTATATAATATATAGAGTATATAGAATGTGTAGCTAAGATATGTATTAAATAGATAGAGTAGTAGATTAGTTATATTATAGTAGATATATTATATGTATAATAGGTATATGATGATAGTATAATATAGTGATATTAGATAGTATTATAGTATATAATATATATATTTGGGTGTTACACAGAATTATTAGATATTGCCTTAGTGTATCCGGTGTGATGAGTAATTAATATAATTAATAAGTACGGATGAGTAATAATAGCCATTCAGTCTATAAATCAATTTAAATGTTATGATTATAAGGTGGTATACCTTTAAGAGGTTGAGATTATTTTTGGAAGTTTAAATATTAAAAAACAATAAGTCTTAGACAAAAAATAATTAAGTTATAAACTTAAAATAAAAATTATATTCTTATTTAAACCCAATAGGAATTCCTAATAAGAAACTTATTTCAATTTTTTAAAAAGGTGCGGAACAAAAGAGCGGAAACTTTTTTTGATCCGCACGTGCAAGTCCGCTAATTTCCTGACGACTCCGCACCTCCGCTAGTCCGCTATTCTGGTAGTCCGCTCCGAGCGGACTACCAGAATAGCGGACTAAAGAGCGAAAGTGCCACCCTCTGATACTATATATATATATATATATATATATATATATATATAATAATAGTATATATATACTTTAATATATATATATATATATATATATATATATATATATATATATATATATATATATATATATATATATATATATATATATATATATATATATATTTGTGTATTAGAGCTTGTTTAGCATTCTATTCAGTGTTTGAGTCTTATTTAGGCTTGATATCAATTTATAACTCAAATGTTTTATATTTTTATTTTTCGATTACCATATTCTTTATTTTTCTTCTCAAAAATATTTCAAGCCAAGATATTCTTTTCTAAAACCGTTTTTCATAAGTTTTTTCAAATTTATAAATTTTAAAATAAAGCATGTAATTTCATATTTCATTAGTAAAAGGTATAATTGATTAATTTAAAGACGACATAAAAAAAAAAGAAATCTAAGTCAAATTTGAACAATTTTTAATGTCATTTTTTAATATTTCTAATGTGTGAATTAAAAGTATTCTCTTATATTTTGTTAAGTTTTTGGTAGAAGAAGACTCTGAACTTTGTAAACTAAAAATGTTATTTAGATTCAAATAACAAATTTAAATTTAAAGTAAAATGTACTATATATATAGGTTATATATAATACAAGGTTACAAGATATTATATATATATATAATATATATATATAATATATATATATATATATAATATATATATATATATATATATATATATATATATTATATATATAGTAGTATAATATTATAATATATAGTAATAATATATAATATAATATTATATATATATATATATAATATAATATTATATATATATAATATATATATATATATATATATATATATATATTGCCTTTGGGCTCCCCTTATTTGAGGAGTCTTTGTCATCTCTAGATACTCAGCAACCTCCACTGGGTGGAGCCACAGGTCTTTCAGGGAGGAAATCTGATAAGTTGTTCTTTATGGAGTGGTTGGCGGTGTACCTTAAAAGAAGCTGATCAACTCTGTCAGCCTCTATTAGTCATCTGCATAGAGTGGAGATGTAGCTTCTTCCAGTCGAAACTTGTGTCTGTCCTCCGGAAGTTCCGGGTGATTCCCGGATCTCATTCTAGAGAGTGAGATTTGAATCTTTTTTCTGAGTGTGTTTTATGTTGCTGATATTTTAGGTTGAAGGGATTTTATGAAGTGATTTTTTGGTCGAATGTTGAAGTTTTGTTGTGTAAAGTATGTGTGAATATGTTTTAAGAGAGATGTGTTGTTAGGAGGAGTGGAATGTTCTAGAGAGTTCGCTGTAGTAGAGGGCAGCGGGAGATGGAGGGGATTTTATACGATGTATAGTGTGATGTTATGGTTATATGTTGAATTCTTGTAGGTAGGTGTGACATGAGTGGGTCAGGTCGAAAGCCTTGGCATAAAATTGTGTTCCTGTCATATTTAAATAGTCTTGTATGGATAAAATTTTGTTTCCTCGTATAAATGTTGGATTGGGGTGGTTTTCAGCCAACCCGCGATTAATAGAAGGACAGTATTTTGTATTCTTTGTATTTTTATTATATTGGTAGATGAAGCTTGAGGGTACCGAACTGTTGATCCATAGTTGACTGTAGCTCTTGAGAATTGTTTGTATAGAGTTGTCAGCGTGGTTGTTCATTGATGAAACTATTTTGAGATAGAGTTCATGGACATTAAACTTTCTCTGTTTACTGTTCTTATGATGTTTTGAATTTGAGGAGTAAAAGTGAAGGGGGTGTCAAAGGTTATACCAAGTATTTTCAGTGTTTAGTTTAGGGGAATGATGGGGTTATTTAGAGTCACTTGATTGCGTAATGATGATTGGTGTCTGTTAGTGATTATCAAGGTTAAAGATGATTTCTCAGTAGAGGCTGACATTCTCTTGGAAAATAACTAAGCTTCTTGACGGTTTAGGTAAGTCTGAGTATGATTTGTTGCGATAAGTACTGAGAGGTCTGATATGGGTATGTCATCTGCATGAGTTATAAGTTTTGAATTGGGACATTGGGGGTAGGAATGTCAGCTGTAAAGAGGTTAAACAGGAATGGAGACTGAATGGCCCCCTGAGGGACCCCGTTTCTCTGTTTTACGAATTTTGAGGTTTGAAGATTGCTGGACACCTGTGTAGCGCATCTGGATAAGAAATTACATAGTCATTTTATGTAATTGTTATTAAAGGGTGAGTTTAGAATTTTTTGAATGAGGTTGTGTCTGGGTACGGTGTTGAAAGCTTTGCTAATGTCGATAGGCAGGAGTATTTTTCTATGGAATGGCATTTTGTTTAACCTTTTATGAAGTTTTGTGTGATGTTTGCTAAAACTTTTGGGGTGCTGCTTAATTTTTCTGAAGCCATGTTGGTGATTTGAGGAGTGAAAGTGGGGTTGCATTTTGGTGAATATGATCTTCTCCATTAGTTTGCACAAGAAGGAAAGGAGTGGAATGGGGCGGTATGATGATGGGAGGTTATGGTCTTTTGTGGGCTTTAATTTTGGTATGAATTTTGCATTTTTAGAGTATTGTGGAATATATTTGAGTTACCAAGATTTATTGAAATTATTTGAAATGAATGAATAGCGGATATATATATATATATATATATATATATATATATATATATATATATATATATATATATATATATATATATATATATATATATATATTATTATTATATATATATATATATATATATATATATATATATAAAACACGATATATATATAAAAAATATATATATATATATATATATATATATATATATATATATATATATATATATATATATATATATATATATATATATATATATATATATATATATATATATATATATATAGCAGATACCGTGGGTTTGCATAGCGTAATGGTTATGAGTATTGTATTCTTGATTCAAAGGTTCAGAGTTCGAATCTCAGAAGTGGATATTTAAATTAGTTGAAGTTTTATTTTATTTTTTAACAGCTCAATTATTTTACCACACTATTTTTGTTTATGTGAAATTTTGCTAACAATAATTGAAAGAAAAATTAATTAATTTCTCAACATTTACACTAGTTTAAATCTGTTTTATTTATTTCTTTTTTGGGGTGTTATTATTGAGGTAACAAAAAATCAAAAGGGAAACTACTAAAATATACTTCATGCAAAAAATTCATATAAAATCTGAAAATATTTAGATTGAACGATAATGATTTGTTAATCAGTTTCATTTATATTATAAAGTTAAAAAATAAGTAAAATTAAATTTATTTTAACATTAAAAGGTTTAAATAAATTATACAAAAAATGTTCTACATAAAAAATAAAATTAAAGCGACAAATTTCTTTCAAATAATTTTGGAATCTGTACTGACCTGTAGCAAGTCAGTTCTACTATATATATATATATATATAGGGTTGTGGAATTATATTTTTTAATTTTTTTTGTATATATATAGACCAATTTTCGATTTTTTTTTTTTTTACTTCTGTGATTTTTATTTTATTTTGATTTTTTCATTACTTTTTTAGGCACATTTGTTATTTAATTATGATTTTTTTTAAATTAATAAATAATAATAATTATTAAATAATTAATAATAAGTTTGACAAATATAATTGTTATTAGTTTAAATAAGTTATTTAAATTATATATATGTTGTATAATTTCTGAGTGCTCTGATTTTATTTATCTCTTTATTAAAAGTGATTTAAAACTATATTGAAGAATTTGGTTATGAAATAGATGAAATATACTTATCATCAATTAGGTTACAATTGGGATTAATTATTATTTAAAAAAAAAAAAGAATTTTCCTAAAAAGTCAGGTAAATCAAAACAAAATAAAAAATTTAAAAAGCATGTTTTTTTACATAATAAAAAATCTATTAAAAAATCAGTTGATTGAAATAATTTGATTTTTTTTGAAAACCATATATATATATATATATATATATATATATATATATATATATATATATATATATATATATATATATATATATATATATATATATATATATATATATATATTTATATATATATATATATATATATATATATATAATGAAGCACCCTATTGAAATTGATATTTATATATTATTTATCAACTTCCACATATATATATAATTAAAATTAATTAAAAAGAATCTTTTACGTGGTTTCACACAAGAGTAGCATTGACCAGAGACCTTAGTCACACAAAGGTCCTTACTCGAGACGGACCCGAACTTCGGTCTCAAATGCCAAGCACTCTACCACAACACCAAGAAGGCGGCAAATATATATATATATATTTTAAATAAATTTAAACTATTGAAATAGAATTTTATTTATGTATTTGTAGGTGAAGCTATTCTTTTAAATTACATTGACGTTTATATATATGTAAGAAAGTTAAATCTATGAAATCATACGGTCCTTTCCACAAGCCGAACTGGCAAACATACTATACAACAATACTTCCACAATTACTTTTAATCCTTACATGAATCCTGTTATACATATTATATATATTACATACATATATTATTATATAATATTTGTTATTTTTTTATATATATAATATTTGTTATATATATATATATATATATATATATATATATATATATATATATATATATATATATATATATATATTTTTATATATATATATATATATATATATATATTATATATATATATATATATATATATATATATATATATATATATATATATATATATATATATATATATATATATATATTCTGGTAGCTCAGTGGATAAAGTCAGTCTCTTGCATCCTAATTTACCTCTCGCGAAAGTGAGAGTTCGAATCTCAATTCGGCTTCGGCTATTATTAAAGAAGAAAATTTCTCTTAGTGGAAGATTTTCTGGAATATTTATTTACAGTTTACGGAATAGTGAATTATGCTAATCTCAATATTCACACATCGCTAAAAACAATGCCAACACATACAGCAGATGAATCTATTATAACTTATAAAATCACACTTTCTCTCGTGCATCTAGCTTAAGAAAGTCCACTCATTTGGATTCGAAACCACGCCCATGGGGACTAGAATTTCTAAATGAGTTAAGTCGAAGAAGGGCTAGCTATCAAATTTAGATAATCTTTGTACCTTAATTAATTAGGTTAGGAAATTCATGTAACACAATTTCCCTGATCAAAGACCCTACTGCGGTAGGTAATGAACCCGAAAATTTCATCGGTAGATATTCGGTGGCAATAAACTATATATATATATATATATATATATATATATATATATATATATATATATATATATATATATATATATATATATATATATATATATATATATATATATATATATATATTTGTGAATTAGAGCTTGCTTAGCATTCCATTCAGTGATTGAGTCTTAATTAGGCTTGATATCAATTTATAACTCAAATGTTTTATATTTTTATTTTTCGTAATTACCATATTTTTTATTTTTCTCCTCAAAAATATTTCAAGCCAAGATATTCTTTTCTAAAACCGTTTTTCATAAGTTTTTTTAAATTTTTAAATTTTAAAATAAAGTATGTAATTTCATATTTCATTAGTTAAAGGTATAATTGATTAATCTTATGATGACATAAAAAAAAAAGAAATCTAAGTCAAATTTGAACAATTTTTAATGTCATTTTTTAATATTTCTAATGTGTGAATTAAAAGTATTCTCTTATATTTTGTTAAGTTTTTGGTAGAAGAAGACTCTGAACTTTGTAAACTAAAAATGTTATTTAGATTCAAATAACAAATATAAATTTAAAGTAAAATGTAAATAAAATAAATTACTAAAATATTATATTGAATAAATAAAATTATAGAAATACAAACTAAGTGTTAAAATATATAGAAATTTTGAATGCATAAAAAATTTAAAATTAACTAAGAATGCATTAAAAAATCATATGAAATTTAAAATAATAGAACATTTCTGAAATATTTTTCTAAAAGGTACATCAAATAATATTATATCATATATGAAATGTAAAGAAATATATTTGAAATATAGGAAATAAATAAAAATGTTATTTTTAGGAAAAAAGTGAAAATTCAGTATATATATATATATAAGATTTTCTAGCGGCACGAAAAACAAGAAAAGCGTTTCACGATAAATGCGGGAAACGGTTAAACACCCAAATTCCAACCGAACGAAGCGTCACCG
>JABUQX010118703.1:0-24012 GCA_015478945.1 Trachelipus rathkii | reverse complement strand
CCGTGTTATAATAGAATAATATATTATATAATATATATAATAATATATATATATATATATATAATATATATATATATTATAATATATATAATATTATATATAATATATATATATATATAATATATATATACAATATATATATATAAAAGTATATATATAAAATAAGTATATATATATTTATATATATAATATATATATTATAACTATATATATATATATATATATATATAATATATATATATATATAATAATTATATTATATATATATATACTATATATATATATATATATATATATTTTGATCTGACGTTGCCTGGGAAAGCGCATTGAGTTTGGAAGGAATGAGGAAAAGAACAGAAGAAGGAGGCTGAGGAGAGAGGGAAGAAGTTTAAAAATTCAAAAGAGGTGTTCCCATCTGATAAGAGAGAAAACATCCTTACCATCTTGAAGAGAATGGATTGGAATGATCGAGTATGCTTGAAGCAATGAAAATGGAAAAAAATAAATCTTGCATTAAATCAAATTTTTTTGGTTAAATATCTTCGAATTAATAACTAAAAAAATTAAACTTAAATGGCTGCATGCATCAAAAATGTACAAAAATTAGTTACTCTTGGCAAACAGTTGCCTTCATTTTCGAATTGTAAATTGATTCACTATGAAGATGGATATTCGGGCGAATGGCCAGTTCTTATGAATATTTTCTCGCAGAATTCTAGGCGACGCCTAGCGAACCCGGCTTCCTTTACTTATTGCTTGAACCTCTACTCCAGGACCAGCATCGGAGTTAGAGCCTTAGAAGAACTATCTTATAGAGCTCTGGAAGAGTTTCGAGGGAAATGAAAAGATCTAAGTCCACTGAAAGGGAATTGAAACATACCTCAGAGTAATAACTCATAAGACCTAGCATCGGATACCATATTGCGCCGAGAAATCTTTTCTAAAGATAACATACAATTGAGATTAAGTGTTTCGTATGCCAAACCGAGGAAATGCTGGTCTAACGACGGCAAAACCCTGATCTGGGAATGTTATATATATATATATATATTATATATACTTATATATATTATAATATATATATATATATTATAATATATATATATGAATATATATATATATATATATATAATATTATATATATAGTTCATATATTCAACAATACATAGTATAATAAAAAATATGAAATAAAGTCTCGAACCGTTGTAAGAACAAAGTAAAAACGTTCCAAATCGTTATATTTTCGCTTAAGAACTCGTTCGAATGTGTGTTCAATGTGCATTTATATTTATTAGTCTATATATATATAAATTATATATATATTATTATATATATATATATATTATATATAATATATATTATATATATTATAGGATATATATACTATATATAATATTATATATATTATATATATATTATATAATACAAAATTATTATGAACTTTCTTGCATATCTTTAAGAACGCACTATCGAAAGAGTTCTGCCTAAATAAAAACGTTTCGGCAACGTTCTGAGTCATAAAGCTTCCGAAACAAAGCGCTTTTTTTTCAAGGCTTATTTTAAATTTTTTCATAGTGGTGAGAGTCGTCGAATCACGAGGCTTTCTCAACGTTCTATAGCTCATTTCAGAGATAGATACATGGCTGCAAGAGATCGTGATATCGGTAGAAGGTACACAATGGGCCCAAAAAACGGAAAGTAAAGCAGAGAAAAGAAGAAAGGCGATGCATGACTGTACCATGTACCTCGGAAATATCAACATATCTAAAACGTCTGTGACAGCAACACCGACTCACGATGATGAGGAACTCACTGAGATGTCAGTAGTCTGTAGGCAAGCTTCACATGACAACTACTCCTATATTTCTAGCTGTTGAAGAAGTACACTTCGGGTAAAATTGATGATGATTCCGCTGAAACTTTAGTCTGCACAGAAGCAGAAGTGCCATCTGGTACTACTACTCATACTCTATAATACGAAGATCCTGCAACATGGACTGTCATTAAACTATGAATTCCTTCATCATTATTAATAAAATAATTGAACAAAAAGTGGATGCCAACACTAGTTTCAAAAAATCTAGTAAAGAAGTTTTATGAGTATGGAAAACTCGATATTTGATCCCAGCGATTTTTTTTCGGACAGCTTCGAATGTGAGACCATTAAACGAGTAATGTTTATATGTTTTCAGCATCCTTAGTAAAGTGACTGCGCTGTTGCAATGTTATTTAATACCCAGGACATGTAAACTTCACTCTAGGATTTAACTGACTGGAAAACATGTTTACCGTATCTTGGAATCCATAGATAATAGCTGTGCTTCCCATCGAAATTAGTGTATCATTTTCTCCATTATTTATCCTAAAAATAAGTTACATTATTGATTCCAGCTGCACACTGACAGTATGGAAAAAGGAATGTGAAATACTGGAAAATGCTTGTTACGTAGAGTTGTGATGTCTTAAATTTCATTGCACAACGTTGACTGCTTTTAGATTTTGAAAATGAAAAAAATTCGGCTTTCCTTCAAATCGGCAATTTCCTTGATTAATTTGAGCTGTAGTTAGAGTCCTCATATATTTTTACGCAGGTCAATTTACCTCGCTTCGGAAATTTGAAGGTAATGTTTATACCTGTTTCATACAACATGCAATGAGTTCTATTCAATTGATGCTGGAGTTTTTGCTGCTATTTGTCATAGGTTGAAAAATTGCAAATACAATATTATTAGCGTCAGATTCACACACAGATATGTCACAATGTGATCGAATAAACTTTATTTTTCCCTATGTGAAAGCACACGTAAACCAGTTTACTTTTTATACAGTTTAAACATTTCTGTCATCGAATTGCCACACTGACTGAGTGTTATTTTTAGAACTTTAAAAGTCAAACACGATTCAATAGGTGACTGTCGAGGTCAGAGCCTACGACCAATGGCAGTAACTATGTTCGCTCAGAAGAATACTCTCCGTGTTCAAGCTAGAATCAAGAAAGAAAATCCCCAGCAGCGAATTATGTTCCTGAATCTGCATACTCTGAATTTTAGCTGGGATTCAATATGCTGCCAGAATGCTTGTTTAGATGTGCTTCCCATTGTTTTTGCGATTTCATTCAGGCATTGTAGCAACTTTTTTTCTCATCATACAAATATATGGGGTATACTGGTATCAATAATTAATGGGAACTTTGTGAAGTCTTTTGTTAGCTTACAACGATAGTCTGCTCAAGTGATTGCGAAACATGTGCATTGCTGCGGAAAACCCTACCGCAGAAAATCTGCTCTGCAATGATGCTGTAGATACGTCGATGATTGAAAACCAAACACAAGCCACAAGAATTGAATCATCTTCGCTGCATTCAAAAATGGAACAATTTGAAACAGCACTCCTTTGCATTTTCTGGGACTCTATACTTCATCAGTTTAATGCAGCAAGTCAATCTCTCCAGGCAACGCATATTGAACTTGCAACCTGCGTTTCTTTGTACGACAGTTTAGTGTCTTTCATCGCTTCAATTCGAGACAAATTTGAGGATTTTGAGACAAAAGCTAAGATTCTTGTAAAAGACCATAGCTATTCTTCAAAAACAAAAAGACAACCGAAAAGAAAACGTACTACTGGAGAAAGTGAGAATGATCATATATTTCAGGAAAGGACCAGTTTTATGAGTGAAAACTTTACTTTTATTAATTTGGATTCTTTAAATACTGAATTATAAGAAGATACAAAAAAGTTTATTCGGACATTAAATGCTAATTTCGGATTTTGTAATAAAATAAACTCCCTAAACGATTGCTGAGTTAGAGAAGCCAACAAAAAAACATGAAGGAAAAATTACCCATTGGACTTTGATAATGTGAATGAATTTACAGTTGAATTAATTCAATTGTTCAAACATATTGTCTGATTGTCTGAGCCTTCTGAGATTGATACTCGTCTTCTTCTATGTGTGTCTTGATCATTACGGTTGTGTACCAGGAGATCAGTCTTCTCGCAAGCTCTTCCAAATGTGTGACATTCGCATACCAAGTCTACCTACGTTCCTGTGCGCTTAATACCGAAGGCGAGCGCTTTTTCCGTGTTTAAAAAGTTTAAAAATTAATTTGCGATCCTACCCTTAGTCAGAAAAATTGTGTATTTATCTACTCTCCATCGCAGTCTGAATCTCACGAGAGTCATTGACTTAATAATAATAATAATAATATTAATATAAAATAATAATTAATTAATAATGAATAATTAATTATTAATGAAGTAAAATTTTTTATTGTTATAATATAATAATAATAATAATAAAAATATAATATATAATAAAATTAATAAATATGAATAATTAATAATGATTATTATAATAAATAATAATAATAATAATTAATCAATTACATAATAAATAATAATACATAATAATAATAATAATATAATAATAATAATAATAATAATAATAATAATAATAAATAATAAATAATAATAATAATAATAATAATAAGATAATCTATAATAATAATAATAAAATATAAAAATAATAAAATAATACATAATCAATAAAATTAATAAATAACTAATCAATACATAATAATAACAATAATACATAATAATGAAAAAAAAATTATATTTTCAAAAGTTTCAAAATTGTTGATAATATAATTAAGTCTTATTATAATGACAATTATAATAAATAATAATACATAATAATAATAAATTCATAATAATAATAATAAAAATACATAATAATAATAATAATAATAATAATTAAATAATATAATAACTAAAATAATACTAATAATAAATTAATAATAATAATAATAACTTTAATAAGTGAAAATAAGAATGAAATATAATTAAAAATAATAATAAAAATAATATATAATAATAATAATAATAATAATAATAATAATATTTAATAATAATCATAAAATAATAATCATAATAATAAATAATAATAATAATCAATAATAATAACATAATAATAATAATATAATAATAATAATAAAATAATAATAATATTAAATAATAATAATTAATAATAATAAGAATAAGAATAATAAGAATAATAAAATTAATAAGAAAATTATAAGAATAATAAGAATAATAAATAATAATAATTAATAATAATAATAATATAATAATAATAATGAATATAATAATAATTCGAATCAATAATAATAATAATAATAATAAAATAATAATAATATTAATAATAATAATAATAATAATAATACATAATTTAATACATAATCATAATATACTTGTTTGTGAGAATAACAATAAATGTATAATAAAATAAAATAATAATAAATTAATTATAATAATATTTATAGGAATAAGATTAGTGTGTGGTCATGATAGAAGCCCTAGTTAATATTGAGACAAGGTAAGCTCATTCATTTATTAGGAACAAATAAATTATTCTATAAAAAGCATAAAATTGTATACATAGAATGCGTGATGTTGCATGCTGACAGTCACTAGTGTTACAAATTGAAAATTATTCTACTAAGTGCAGTGAAATTATTTGTAATGAAATAATAAATATAGTCTGCCTATTTTGATTTTTTAACAACTTGTATTAATGATATATATCTTTTAATATTATATGTCTTATATTCAATACCTATGTACCTCAATAAATCGATATATCTGTGAATTAGAATAAGCATTTATGTTATAATTTTTTTTTATAGATTTAACATAATAATCTAGAGATTGCATGTACTCATTTAAATTTCCTTTTGTTTTTAAATTTGTTCTAACTTTTCATTTTTTTTATCTTTATCATAATTTATATAAATTTCATAATTATATTTAGACATGAAAATAAAATATTAAATGAAAATTTTTTTAAAGTACCAGGATTCTATAAATGTATTATTTTTATAGTTTTTTTAGAATGATTTATCTTTTATTTTGTTTTCTATTTTATAACCCATTATCATTATCCTCGTGTAATTTTCTTATATCATCAATATACTACGTTTTTAAATTGTACACATATATTATTCATTTGCTTAATAACTGTATTAATATTTCTCAGTAATTTTTACTATTTTATTTTATTTAATTTTATTTTATTTTTTTTCTTAAATTCATTTTTTTTATTTTATTTACTGTTTTAATTATTAATTTTACTTATAATATTTTTTTTCTTTATCTATTTATTGTTTTATTTTATACTGATTATCCATAGTTTCCTTTTATTTTTATTTTGCCAGCCAAAGTTCAGTTTCATTTTCATTATGTTCTTCAAGGAGCTGACCTAAATATTGAAAAATATTTTTGGATTTATCGTATACTGTAATATATATTTATTTGACTTTATTTTACTTTATAGATTTTAATTTGTCTTATTTTAGTTTCATATGTATATTATTTCATACTGTAATATTCAATTTACATTATATTTAATTATTATATTAAAATTTTATAAACTTAAATACAAAGATTTTTTTTTTTAAATCAAAAAAATAATTTTGTCAAGTTGTGCCGCATGCTTAAGGCTTACCACGCCCTATATTAAATAAATAAATTAAAATAACTTCGAAGAAATCAATCGATGAATTTTTCAAACGTAAGCAAGAAAAAAAAACCACTGTAGACCTGAGCTGGTAAAATTTCTCTTATTTGTACTCCTAATGAAACACACTGCAGCTGCTTAGCAGTTTATATAATATATATATATTATACTATATATATATATATAATATATATATATAATATATTATATAATAATATTATATATATATTATATAATATATAGTATATATACATAATACATATATATATATATATATATATTACATAGTATCTATATAATTCATAATATATATATATAATATATATATATATATATATATATAGATATATATTATATATATAATATTATATATATATATTATATATATATTATATATATATAAATCTATATATATATATAATATATATATATATATATATATCTATAATTATATATAATTATATTATAATATATATATTATTATATATATATACTTATATACTTATATATATATATTATAGTTGATATTATATATTTATATATATGATTATATATAAATATATACTATATTATATATATATATATATATATATATACTAACTATATATATATATATCTTATATATGCACCATCTTCAATATATATATATATATATATATATAAGTATATATATATACTATGATATATAATACATATATATATATAATATATATATAATATATACTATATAATATATATCAGTAGCACATGTATGATGTAATTAATATGTATGACAATTTCTACTTTGATGAGCTATTGGAAGCATATATCTAGTATCCATTCATAATTTTGATAAATTTGTTGGGATGCGCAATCACTGTGACGTTTTTCTGATAATCCATATATGTCTTTAAAATTAAATACTTTTATTTTCATCCTTCCTCTATTTTCATGTCTCTTTCACAAGCAGACGATGATCGACAAATATTGTTTATTTGAAAAGGTGCCCGCAAATTTTCAAAATGCCTCTTAGGGATCCCACATACCTTAATCCATCACTGGGCAATACTACTGTTTGTATTCCAATTTAAAAGGAATTGTACACAAAGGAATGCTCTCATTTCCGAGAGGAATAAGTTATCGAGGCTATCCTTGTATGTAAAAGAAATATGAAATTATCACTTCATGACATAAAAGAGTTCTCTATTCAGCAGGAAATAAGTTTATAACGAGTTCGCTTTATATGTAAAACTGTCCATGGACGAAACTAACAATAAAGTTAAAAATATTTATTTATAAATAGATTGAGACTATAAGAAACAATGTGAAGTATTTATTCATTTAATGGCACATGTCGAGTCTTTCTGTGGACAATCTATTACAAAATGTGCCCAGAGACAATACTTAGATAAGAAGAAAACGTTCTGCCATTGCTTCATTTGACTTGAAAAAATGCTTACGAACAGATTAAAAATGAAGCTATGAAATAGTTTTAGGGATTACGGTAGTAAATTGGGAATGTCTTTGATGGAGCGATTTAAGTTTATTGACAATAGTAGCTCCTCCGTAGGATTTAATAAGAAGAAGCTCAACTGTTTAAAAGTACAGTATCTGTTGAGATATGTTGGTTTTTATTATATTGATGACACTAAGTTCAGGATATAGAATATAATCGGGAAAGGAGCCGACTTCGTGTCAGCACAAAATGGTCACAAATTGAGCATCAATTCACTACTTTTGCAAAGCGTGTTGATGATTATTTAAAGAAATTTGAGTGATTTACTGTTCGAGTTTGAAGGAGTATTTCCAAGGAATTTATATAGTTTTTAAGGGCTTTTGCGTTTTTACTATTATTTGATATCCGAGCTATGCTGGCTACCGCGTGAGAAAGGTTTAAACCATGCTTACAACCTAGCAACTGCCTATTCGTGAGTGTTGTTTGTTTCCGGTGAGATGGCTCTTGGTAACTTTTTTGTGCAGATAATATCAGAAGGCATTTAATTTATTTACTCTTTTATTATAAGAAATCAAATGCAAATGTAGTGAGAATAACTGTCAATAATGAGGTGTACGCTTAACTAAAAATGTCTATGTAACGTGGCAAAAATCCTTAAACAAATTGTCAAATGGTTGAGTGCTTGTCGTTATAAAATCCATTTATGTGTTAGAGATGTTTATACTGAAAACTGACCAGATTGTTTTTTGGCTAAATGTCTTAAATATAGATTTGATGGAAATCCATGTTCACCTTAAATTAGTGTCTAAAAATCATTGTGGAATTATAGTTCGGAAAAAAGCATACCATCTGGTTATGTTATTTTTAAGTTTCATCATATTGTCTGGTTAGGAACTAGTTTTATATTTCTGTAAATTCATGGTTTCCCAGTAGCATTGTCCTAAACTCTATCTCTTTCTAAGCTATTACTGTAAAGAAGTATTGTCTGCCGGATTTTTTATGTAGTCTAGCTGTTTGTAGCATGACTATTTAATTGGGTTATTTGAATATAAGCATCGCATCGGTTAACAAGGTAGGATCGGAAGATGGTCTAAATATCAGTGGTTGGACCAGGAGCTCGAATTATTTCTAGGGGGATAGTCCCTGAGTAGTATATATATATTATATATATATATAGGAGTGTAGTTGTATATGTGTAGCTTGGTCAAGAAACTAGGTGCTTATTTACTCATTGAGGGGTGTTAGTATATTATCTTTATATATTTTTTGAGTTGAGCTTTTTTTTAGTAGTTATGGTAGGTGGGGGTTAGGTATTTGCTAGTTGAGTATTTACTTGATTATATCGAGTAATGTAATTCTTCTCAGGTGATTTATTATATTTGCATAGGCTTAGAATGTATATAGGACGGTTGTATGTAGTAGTTGTGCTTATTGTACCCTTTTAGTGAGGTTGGTTATAGGTTAATAGGTCATGGGTTAGGTCTTTATATATCATTTTTGTAGGCTTACCTTGGGTATATTTTTATTGTTATTATGTTGTGTTGCCTTATTATATTATTGTTTATATGCTTGTATGTTTGGTGGTTTATTTATTATATAATATTAATATTATATATATTCTATTATATTATATTCCTTTCATTTCTCCCTCACTTTTTCTTCATCACACAGACTGGTGGTAAGGTTCGTATACAAGCTATCTATGAAAAAAATAGCAAGTAGAAGAATACTGTACATAAAGTCGAAAATGAATTCCTTCATGCCTTCTTCTTTTCATCCTTTTTTTTTTTCTTTTTCTTTTCGGGTTCGTTCTTCTTCTCTTCGTTTTGTCTTCTTCCCCCCCTCTGCTATGTTCCTTCAATTAGTAAGGACTTGTTTCCGCTAGTTCCCAGAAATCCACCCTTAGCTTCAAGGACGACGACGGGAACCTCATCTATGGTAATATCGTTCAATGTAAGGTTTCATTCTCTTGACCATGGTGGGCTCAACCAAATCCATACCCACTTCACAAAACCCTCGCCATTCGGGGCTTATTATGGGGTCGCAGCCTTTGAGGTTCTCGCGTCTTGACCAAACTCACGGTACTTTCCTTCTCCTGCCGACCATTCGTTTACTGACTCAATCCACTATCTCTGCTTCCGCATCTTCCCTAGCGGTAGGTTTTTCAATATCGCGGAGCATCCTCCCACATGTTTACTTCTTGCTTTATAAACCAGATCTTCATTCATGCTTTTTCCACACTTGACCAAACCATCTCAACCACTACTCTTCAATTTATTTCTCGTTTACCGCCTTTTTCCTTGCTCAACGACCCAACTCTCTTAATATGTTTCATTTTCTTCTGCTATTTTTTTGATTTATTAGATTCTTCTCATCACTCTGATGTCTAGCCCCTATTTTAGTATTGTCCTTCAGTTCTTGGAGGTTATTCTTTTATATAGAGTGCATCTATATCTTGGGTTTATTTCAGACCATATCTCAGCCTACTATATTCTCGATATAATCCAGGATAACAAGCGATTTCCGTTCGTGTTTTTATAGGACGCTATGCCCGTTCACCCCCCCTCCACTAGGGCTATTTCAGTCCTTCTTTCCGTTGACAATTGGAGGATGTTCACATATGATTTACTTAGTCGTTGGTCACAGTCCATTCCCTTCCTAACCTAATTCTTTACAGAGCGTGGGGGTTCCTGACTAAACTCTGGGCATGATTGTGCTGTCCGCTTCTCATTCGCGGAGTTAACTATGTTGACTCTACTTTTATATTACTTAAACTCCAGACACTTGTTCCAGCCGTGTCCTACATCTCTATGGTCTAAAGCTATAACTTTCATCCGTTTAGTTTTTTTCGACGGGTATTGTTGATCCTCACTTCACAACCTTCATCTCTCATCTCTATCTTTTTAATTGGCGTTTTCTGGAAGTCTTTTCACCAAACTCTCTTTTTACACCTCGACTCTGTCTCAAGCTCTCTGCCAATCCTCTCAAACTCTTCAGGACACCCTTCACATCACATTACCATATATTTAATTACCTGTCATTTCTCTATATATAATAGGTAGGGCACTCCTCCACTCCTCCATCATTCCTTGACACCATTTGCTGTCACGCGCTCCAACGTTTTTCAGGAGTTCTTGTCACTAAACCCGGTCTCAGGTTTACAAATTGAATAACCAAGGAGACCCACACACAACTCTTGCTCTCACTCCGGTGCTTTAGTTAATAGCTTCAAGCCCAATTTTTCTACTTGTGATCTCGTTTTCTCCACTACAATCATATCTTTGGGAGTGATGTATTGTCAAGAGAATTAATATCTTAAACGTGCATTTGGCTTTTGGTATTTAATACGCGGTAGGTGACGGGCAGGGTTGTTGATGTCTCTTGGTTATGGTCATGTGTCTTGTTATATCTTGGTACTGGGGTTTATGAAATGAATTGAAAGTGGGAACTGGTGTCTTCATCTTGGATATTATGGTGGTTTAGAATGATTCATAAAACTTTCACATAATCGTGTATCAAGATTGTTTAGTGGAGCGGGTGCCCTACCTATTAGGTTTATTCCTTCGGTGGAGCGTAAGAGGTGTATTTTATCAGGGTTTGTGCTGTGCGCGCCACATTGAGCAGTTCTTGAGAGGTATTTGGCAGAGGAGTTATTTTTGGTTTCTAGTTGTTTGTGTATGATTATAACGGATCCGTTGCGGTGGTTTATGACATATGTAAACGTAGATCTTTAGTTTCGTGTTTTCTTATCGTGTTGTGAGTTGACGCAATCCTTGCTAGCTGTGTACGGTTATATGTGATTGTTATGTTTTGTTGGAGTCATGTTGGCTGGTGACATTAGTGTGTTGAGTTTAAATATTTAGAGTATGATATTCGGACTGAGAAGGGGAACCAGTTAATTTGATGCACCAGGGTTTTTAGTTAGTGAAATTGTTGTGAATGGTATGCGAGGTGGCTGGTGCAATTAAATCTTTGTGTATGACACATTAAATTTTTTTGAAGTTTAAGTCTTGATTGGGCTACAGTCTTACATGACGGTATGTTGTTACCTTATTTCTTGTGTTATTTAGTATAGTGAATCATATGTTCATTTCTTGGAAAATGAATTATATAGTCTATTGGAATATTGTGTTTCAGATTGGGACAAATTCTCTTAGGGGCATGCTAGGTGTGTAGAAATGAATGTAAAATTGAGGAATCGAACATATGGTGGGAGACAGAGGTTTGTGTGGTGTATTATGCAATATAGGGGTATATCCGAAGAGAATAAATTTGACAAGTATGTTTGAGAATGGTTTGGTCATATGTGGAAAAGATGGTGATTGATAGTCGTTTTTTAAGCGATGTATAGTGCGAGTGTGTTGAATCAACCTACCGGCTTGGGAGTATCGATAGAAAAGTGGATTTGAGTCAGTAAAATCCCCGAACTGTGCTGAAGGAGAGAATCCTTGTGAAGTTTTGGTAGAAGCGAGAATATAATGGTGCACTCATATAATGAGTAATATTGGCCGTGGGTTTTGTGAGTGGGTATGGTTGTTGGCCCACCTGGGCGGTTAAGGGATGAAACCTTACATTGCACGATTTACCATAGTGAGGGGTTCCTGGTTTCGCAGTCCCTTGAAGTCCCTATAGGTGCCTTTTTGCTGATCTTGGGTGCGACAAGTATCGCTTACTTCATGAGTTGTATGGCAGAATCAGAGGTGGGTGGGGGCTGAGCGCTCGCTGGCTTTGCATTTCTCGCTCTCTTCTTGCTCCTATATCTTCTAAGCTCCTGGGTCGTTTCGGTGGTTCTTGAATTGTTTGCTTGTTACGCACCTTAGTCTGCATCTTATAGTCTGGGGAGATTAAAAGTGGTAGATGAGAATATTTTAATTTATCTTTTCAATATTTAGTGGGTTGGGTATAAGTTTTGTGGTTTAGGAGCTAGTATTGCTAGGCCTATTGTTATATTAGTTATATTATTGGTTACTTTTATTATTATTATAACTTATTGTCCATATATTTTTTATCTATTTCAGTATTTATTGATTTTATTATTTGATAATTATATTATACTATATATATATATATATATATATTATATATATATTATATATATATATATAATAATATATATTATATAATATTAATATATATATATACTATTATATTATACTTATTTTTATTCAATTTATGTATATTGTTTTGATTTATTATTATTAATGTGCTGGTGCTGTTACTTAATATCGTTAGTTACTTATTATAGTCTTACTCAGCTTATGACTGTTAATAAATGGTTTTTCGTCTTTTCATCCACTATTTTATTTGAGTGAGTTTATCCGATACTAACCTGCTATCTGACTCCTGGTTCGTGTGTTTGCTCTCCCTTTTAAGTCTATAAAGTAGCTCGATTTTGTCTGTAGCAGGCTCCGGATCCGCTAAATGGCAGGAGCATTCTGTCGTTTCAGTTATATTATGCCGATGGTTGAGATGTTTTCTTGAAGGAAGACTTAGCGAGTGTTCGTTAGGTGGCACTGGAGTTGTTCGGAGTTTGCTTGAGCTGTGCTGCGGTACATTGAATTTAAAATATAAATATTTAGTAACAAAAGGAATGTGAAATTTTGACTAATAATAACCAGTTGTATGGCCTGTTTCTGCGCCGACCACGATGATTACAGAATGACGGTGTTTTTGTATCTCATTTAAGGTAAACTGGATTTATCAAATTTTTGCTTTAAGATTGTGAGAGGAGCAGACTCTGTTTTAGTGTTGTCAGTTGGTTAACATTGGGTTTAAAGATTGCGATTAATATAATCTATTATGTGTGAGTGATTCTTTGGTTCTAAGGTTTTTGCAGTTACTGATTCTGGTTTTTAGCGTCTATTACGGTTGCTTTTGTTTTTTACACTATCAAGTATTTGCAGCATTTTTGTTTGGAGCTTTGTTGTATAGTATTGGAAAATATGGGTGTTCGGGCGTGTAGTGACTGCTGTTCTTGAATTATTTGTGTTGCACTTTAACAAAACATCCGACAGTCTCCACGTTTGTTCTGAGGGGTTTGGTAGTATCGGTTTAATTTGTTGCTCCGTAAGCTATTGAGGCTGGTATTTATATAGCCGTCTGAGTCTGATCTTGTGTAGTATTGGTAGCATTTGGATAAGCGTAATTTGATGTATATATTTGGGGAATGTGCTTTTATTGGTTCGTATAGGTATTTAGTACCTAGTGTATAGTATGCCGTAGTGGTATATTGAGCCGTATTACGTGTGATGCTTAACTACTATATATTGTGATAGTTCAGATGACGTTATTGAACTAGTAGGCAGTTGAGTCGTTGCTTGCTGCTGTTACTATAGTCTTCGGCTATTGTGATATATATCGGGGTGGACTGGGTTCCCCTTTCGGCATTTGTGTGAGTTCAATGAGCCCCAAATGGAGTCAATTAACTCGGCGTTGGCCGTCGTCCGGCGTGCTGGCCTCCTTTTCTAGGGGGCTGTCGTGAATGCCGCATGGTGGCGCAGGGGCGATGGGACTGTTTATAGCCCCCGGCAGTGGGATGGTTCGGAGGAACCGCTCGCGCGATGCAGCCTCATGAGCGTCCAGACCTAAGAGGAGGCGGGGGCTTCCGTAGGGAATGTCCCCGGAGGGGGGGTTAGTCCCCCCGTAGTCCACCCTAGAGTGCCAAGGCCCGGTGGGGTCTCGCGCAGCCTTGACCGATCCTTTGCGTGGTGACTATTTGTCCTCCCCGTTGGTGTTTATGGGGTGCTTTTCGTTATTGTTGGACTTTATTTCTCTTTCTTGCTCTTTCTATATATTATATCTATATAAATTTTCTCTATAATATTATTGCATTGTTTTATTTTTTGGTGAACGAGTTTGATTTTCTTGCTAACAAATCTTTTATGTATAAATAGTATTGAGACAAGTTTTTTTGGGTCATTTTGTTTTTACTTGTATTCTAATATACTGTAGGGTCTTATTTACGGAGGGTGGAGTTTATTTTTATTTATTTTAGGTTACTCTTATAATAGTTTTTACTTATTTATGTGATGCGGTTCGTGAGCTGTTATGTATTATGGTCGTATATATATATCGGTTGAGTAGTATTAGTCATACATTCGACGTGTTTTTGTATTAATATTTATGTATTTATTTTGAAAATGTTTTATTTTTATTTGTTTTTTTCATTTATTTTATTTTTATTTTATTATTTATTATTCTTGTTTATTTATTTCTTACTTTTTTACTTACTTTATAATTTATTCTTTTCCTTATTATATATTGATATATTTATTTAATATCCTTTACTTTTTTTTATATTTATATTATATTCTTTCTTTTTTTTATTATTACTTATTATTTTTCTTATTATTTTTTTATGTCATATTATATATTTATTTATTATTTGTTTTTTTTATTTACTTATATTAGAGTTTACTTATATTGTGAGTTATTTATTTATAATATTTCCTTTTTTCTTTCTTATCTTTATTTTGCGTATTATTTAATTATTTTATTATAAATTGTTACTTTCATTTTTTTTTTTCTTTTTCATTCTTTATTGTTTATAATTTATTATTTTATTATTTTTTTATTTATTTTTTATCTTATTTTTTTTCTTAATTTATTTTCTATTTCTATAATATTACTATTAATTTATTCTTTGTTAAGTCCTTTTTATTCTTTCTTCTTTTATTTTTTTTTTCTATCTTTATCTTCTTTTTTATCACTTTCTCTTGCTATTTACGATTTTTTATATTTTTTTTTCTTATTTTTTTGTATAGAAGTCTAACCTCAATATATTCGTTCTAAATTTTCTTTCCTATTCACATTTTAATTTCTTTATTAACTTTTATCTTTTACTTATATATATATATTCTTATTTAATATATTTTTATTCTTGCATTTTATTGTTATTTTACTTTTTTTTATAGTTTTATATTGTTTTTTTTATTTTTTATTTTTATCTATTATTAGTTTATTATATATATTTTTTTTTATTGTTATCATTTATTCATGTATCTATTGTTTACTAATATTGTCTAATATGTTTATTAAAGCCCTCTTCTTTGGTGCATCTCAGTTACATATCTTCTCGTTTGAATTAGAATTAAATCACACTTATTTACTTTATTTTCGTTATATTTATACCCTTTTTGCCCTTATTTTTTACAAAGATTTTGATTCCCTTTTTACTATGTTATATATATCTTTTCATCCAAATACTGGTCGCACTTTGTAATTATATTTATTAAATTTAATTAAGTCATATTTTTTATATAAATAATCAATAAAAAAAAACAAAAATATTTTGGCTTTTGTGTTTTTTTTTTTTTAAAAATACTGTAACTTTTTTTTTTAATGCCTCTTCATTTTTTTATTTCCTATTATCTTTTATTTTATTTATTTTATCTTTTATTTTTTATTCTTTTTTATTTTTTATTTATTTATTTTTGTTCTTTATTCTTTTTATTTTTCATCTTTTATTTTTTTTTTATTTATTTTTATTTATTTTTTCTTTTTACTTTATTACGCTTTATGTATATCTTGTTTTTTGTCTTATATTTATTACTATCTTTTCCTTTATATATTTTTTTTTATTTTAATATTACTTATTTTATTTATATTCATATTTAACTTTAAAGTTTGACAATTATATCAGAGACCTTTATTGACTTAACCCATTTTTTCTTTAGTCAAAGTGTATAAATTTTCCCTAATAAAACCTTTAAATGATCTTACTAAAATTCGCGATTTTTCCTTCTTGAAATAAAAAAAAAATAATCTTGGGTAAAAAAATGGGTTTTTTCGAATAAAAAATATTTTTTGTACAACCCTGATTATTATATATATTTAGTGGTGATTAGGTGCTTATTGAGTTAAGTGGATGAGTATATAGTGGTTATATGAGGTCATGTATACTACTATTGTTCTTTTCAACTTATCTACATTTATTTTATGCTTATTACTTTTTTAGTATGTTATATTATCTTTTTTTTTTTTTTTTTTGTTCTGTGGTCATTGTTTGGTATATTTGGAGTTATATATATTATTATTGTGGGGGTTTCTAGTTTTTTAAGGGGGTACGGTGTATGAGGATTGTTAGGTCTTGTGGTCTTTATGCTGGGTGCGCTATTCTTTAGCGCCTAGGGCGTTTGTGTTGAGAATATTTTTTTTAGCAAATTATCAGAGATATGATTGCTTTTTGCCCTTATATTGAGGATTTCAAAGCAGAGATTTTAAATAATAATTTATAAGGCAGTTGGAGTGGGTAATTTTTTAACATCACCAATGTATCGATGTTTGGGTATTTCTTTGAGTCCCAGCATTTTCTGTATACTCAGAACTGATTTCACCTCTAAATCAGAAAGTGAATAATAAATATTTCTTTGCGATTGTATATATTTATTGGTAGCGATGTTTCGTAAAATGCGGCGCGAAAACCGGTCAAGAAATCTGCACGTTTTTATCTTTTTTTAGTTTGAGTTCTATGAAAAATCGAGAGAGATTTTAAGTTTTATGAGCATGCTATAGCTCTTTAATTTTTAGTTGTTTTCTTCTCCATGTGGACGCAATATTTTCTCCCCCTATTCCGATCTTAAACACTAATAAAACAATATGCTGATAATAGAAGGTGTTTTTGGTCTGGAATATCTGTTTTTTTTGAAAAATTATGCCGCTATTTTTCTAATAAATGGATATCGTCTGGGTTTGACCAATACCTGGCGTCAGTTTGAGCCTCTCCACCTAGACAGACATGAGAGGAGGTATATTATAGAGTAGAGATATCATTGACTCCGGTGTTTTCTCGTAATTCACTATTTTTTGAAATGGATATTTTTCTATATAAAAATTTTTAAATAAATTATTTAATTTTCGATATTTTTATTATTTTCTATATTTTATAACATTAAGGAAACTTCCATAATGTGAGTAAAAAAACTACTTAGTATCAGAATTTGTAAACTTAAAAATTTATTTCGATAATTCATACTAGCTATTTCTATCTTAAAAAAAATTAATAACGGCGTATTTTTTGAATCCGTTTTCCTTCCCCCATTTTTACGTGTATTTATTATATTCATAAACATCTTTTCCTTCACTTCTGATTTAGTTTGAATCAGTTCTGAGTATGACAGATGCGGACTGTAGAAACAACATCGGTTCATTTTTGACTATGTTAAAAAATATGACTCTCTCAATGCCTAAATTATTTTTCAAGAATCTTTTTAGTCTAACTTAAGGCTATTTGATATTTTTTGCTAGAAGATATTTGCTACTCTCTACTCCTAGGCGCTCAGTGCTAGCATAGCAATATGCCTATAAACTAACCTGATTATATTTAATACTTCATTTAGTTACTTTTTTATTTATAGTTTGCTATGGGATATTAGTAGGACTAGTATTGGATATATATTTATATGGGGTAATTATTGGGTTGCTTTTTATTTGTTATTTTGTTTTTTGCGTTATTGAGAGTATTTATTATATTTTTTATTTATAGAGTATTATATACTTCACTTATGTCCTTATGGATATTCTTGTTCTTTTGTTCTAGACCTCATATATGCCGAGAAAATGGGTGTTGTTTTTTTTGCGTAAATCTCATACTAACGCGAGAGGTTTTCTTTTTTTTAATTGTTTTTGCAGACGTAGACTTAGATCAGTATAACTCTGGCTGGAAGTTCCGGTTTCTATGGCTTTCTTAACAGGGATTTTTTTCGAGCATTTATGACTCGCTGTAAAATCGGCTGTTGTACTTTGCATTTTTTATCCTTAGGGTTGTGAGTTATATAATGATTCGTTAAGTAGTAGTGCTATCTTTTTATTATTATCCTACTATATTCTTTTGTTTACTATTATTATTTTGTCGTGTATTAAACAAAAGGTTTACCTGAGCCTTGGTTTGAATCAGATTCAGAGTAATCAAAGTTTTTCATTGTTATGCGCGTTTATACTTTACACTATCGCTAGCTTTTTTTTTCTTTTGTGTAGTTACCTTTGGTCTTTAGGAGCTAATACCCCACCCCTGTTTGGAGGTTTGGTATTAGCTCTTATATGGACACTTAACTATATTGGTTTTGTTTAGGTGGTTTGGTGTTGTAGAGAAAAAATAGTTCGTTTTCTTTTAAAACAATCACACATTGTTGAGCGCGAGAGAGTTTGTTCGTCTTTTTTTTTGTGTCTGGTTTTTTTATTATTACTTACTATTTTTTTATTATACTTTTATATTATTTGTTCTTTTTTATGTTCTGGTTTTGAGGTTATTTTTTAGTCACTGTAACTATCCAAAGAATTTACGCAAAGTATATGGATATTTGTTTTTTCAGGTTATTATTTCAGATTGATATCGAGTTATGACGTTATGAGTCCACTTCTAATCAAAGGTGTTTTGAGTTTATGCCATTGGTCTGGGGTCCATATAGAGAATGTTTTATCTGAGCTGAGTTTTACCATGATCCTGATTTATTTATTATTAGCTTAGCTATTTTATTATTATTGCGTTTTCTTGGTATAATATTACTATTATTGCTTGTTTTTGGTTTGCTTTATTATCAAGTATTAGGCTTTCTGTTGTGAGGCTTCGGTAGTATTTTATTTTTTTATTTTGGTTGTTTATTACTTACTATGAGTTGGGTTATTATTATTGGCTACTTTATATTATTGTTATTATATTTTATTTATAGTTATTATATAGTTACAGTTTTTTCCTGTTGTTGTATTATTTTTTGGTAATTGCTGTTGTATTGTCATAGTTGTCGTCTGACCTTTGATATTCGAGGTATATTTCGATTTTTTGAGAGCTTTATATTATATTCACCGTCTTATTAGTTACAAAATTTTCTTTTGGTTACTATTAGTACAGCCATTATGAAAGTATATATATATATATATATAGGCTGTATGGTATTGTAGGTCATTATATATATAGTCATGATAGCGGTTATGATCACGGTTAACTATCTATTATTTATATTATTTATATGTATATTTTATATTTATTATATTTATATTATTATATCTATATATATATATATATTATATATTTTTCTTATTATTATATTACTATTATATATTGTTATTATTATATTTTATATTAATTTTATATATTCTAATTATTTTTTAATATGTTTTTTTTTGTTTTGGTATCTTCTACGTTCTTTTTCTGGTTTCACGTATATATATGCCTATAACGACAGATTTTTTTGGGGTCGTGAGGTTTGGACGCCGGGGCGACCTGGTTTATATATATGGTGGGGTATGAGGGGTCAATTGAATTGGTACTCTCGGTCGTGGGTTTATTAGGTACTATTATTTTGATGATTTCTCGTGTTACTATCTGGCACATTATCGGGCACCTAGCTGTTTTTTGCTTTTTGGGTAAATCAAAACTGATCTGTTCTTCGAAATGTTTTGAGATTTATACCGAGTACGAATAGATTTGCGTTGCTGATAATGCACTGGTTCCCTACCAAGGGCTTATCCATGACATTGTCGGGACACTATGGTTTATTTGTTTGTCTTGGCGGTTAATAGTTCATCTACGCTATACCGCATTGCTCGGGCTGAGCTCATCTGGTCGTGCGAATGTCTCAGGTGTAGGTGGCTCGGGGGTTCTTCGTTGTGGTCTCTCTAGTGTCTGGACTTAACGGGGGACTAATCCTCCGCTCGCCGGGTCCGGGAATGTCTCTTGGTTCCACGGAACGTTCGGTCCCTGTTGCTTCGTTTTGGTCTACTGCGGTGTCAGGCTGGGGGTTGCGTGCGCGACTCTATGTGGTGGGTCCGTCTTTCTCTGGGGGTGGGAGGTTGTTAATCGCCTCCCCCGTCCCTCATTCGGTGTGGTGGCTTCAAGGCTCCCTTAAAGCATATGGTTTTAATATCTTTCCATTTTTAGGGGTGCTCATGTGATCTTTTCACGGAATCGCTCGCACGGTATGGGTGCTATACGGTAGCGTGTATTGTTTTCTCTATACTATATTTTATATTATTTATCATTATTTATAGTAGTAATCTATACTACTTTATTATACGTTATATTGACTTGGTGTCTTATTTTTCTATCTATTTATATTATTCTATAATTATTATATATATATATGATTTCATTATCGATTATATGTCTTATCATCCTATAGCTTCTTCTATACTATTATATGCTATATATGTTGTAGGTCTCTTGCTCTTTCACTTGGAAAAAGTAATTGTCTCCAACTTCTACCACCTTTAGTACTGTCATTTCGAGGTGGTGTGGGTTAAGAGGGTGTTTTTGCCGAGTTTTCTTTTTTTCTTTAAGTTCGATTAAGTATATCTAGAATGGTCATTGTATATTTTTTATTTATAAAATTAGTCAAATGCTTTTTATAACAGCTGTATATAGTTCAAATTAGATATTATTTTCTCACTAGAAAATTGTGCCCATTGCACCATTTTTATACAATTATGTATTGTATCTTAAGTTAGAAACTTATAATCTCTATTATTATAATAGTTCGATTTAATATAATTTTTTTTATTTTATTTTTAATGGATTTTAATATTTTTTAATTAAACCATTTATTAATGAACTAATTGGAAATTTAAATTAAAACAAAAATTACTGAAACACTACGAGGGGTAATTTTTTTTTATCCTCAAACAACATTTTTTCCAGTATCAAATATATTAACATTTGAATTTATTTTTGGTCAACCGATATGCGTGATTTTTTCCATGATTTCTACAATATCCTTCAATTCTAAACCACCACCTTGCACAGGCTCAATGATGTGAGTATTTACTTTTTCATGGTTAGTTATATTCCTTTTCTCCCAACCCATAGTTGTAAGGGACCATATAATTATAATATTCGTTTCTTTTGTCATTACGTCTTCAATTCTTTTTGGACAGGCGGAAATATACTTATGTAGTTAGTTGGGGTTGCTTTGTACCTTGTATTTTATTATAGATATATATATACTGGGTGTCTAAAATTTTTTGTATGTTTATTATATATATATGACTATATATATATAATGAGTATATCTATTTCAAAATGATAATTGGTTAAAAGGTAGTTTATTATAAATATATATTAGTTTTAAGTAGTTATTTTTATTTATCGTATTATCTATTAGGGCCTAACTGGTATTTATTTTGGTAGTATCCTTATTATAATATTCTTATTATTTGATTTTATTTTTTATATATATAACAATTTTCAGATACTATATCTTTTATACATTGAATTATTATATTTTTGGTGTAAATCTATTTTAGTTCTTTATATTATATTACTATATTATTTATATAATATTAAATATATATATTTTTTTATTTGTTTGTTCTTGTTTGCCTTTTCTTTTTTCTGCGTCCAAGTCCGTATTTCTGTGGAGAGAGAGGTTGCGTGAAGCTATTGGTCGATCATTGCAGAAAGAAAAGCAGTTAGATATGGTGTAGAGTTAGGTATAGAGGAAGTCGCAAAAGAAAGCCCAGCGTTACCCGCCGCCCCCCGTGGCCTCCTTCCTTGGTTTCCATCAATTAGTAAGGATTGTCGCAGTCAGCCATATTCGTCATCCCTCCTTAATAAGTTTTTTGCTTTGCTTATAGTGGACTTTTGCGACGTCGTGTTATCTACGGCTCACTATGTTTGGTGTATAACTTTTCGTGCTTCTATATTGTAGAGGGGTTTCATTTCCCTGGTGATCTCCAGGTTTGGTGTGCCTACAATCATTATTTCTCACTTTCTCAAACCTTGCCTTTTTTGTTCATTGTTTTTCTCCTTTTATTTTATGCATTCTCTTTTTTCTCGCTTTCCTTCTCGCTTATACGCTTTACATTTCTCGCTCGCTTCAGACATTCGTTTACTGACTCATCCACTTTTTCTTCGAGTCTCCCAGCCGGTAGCTTTGGTGTTGGCACACACTCGGCGGCAGGGTTTGATGGATTGCAGTCTGTCTCTTAAAAACTGACCTATCGATCTCATTGTTCCGTGTCATCTTCACTATGACTGCTAAGGTTTGGGTTTCCCGGATCTCACACAGGTGAGGCTGCGTGGCGATTTATTCTCCGTCGTTATACTCCCCTTTTCTTTGCTCATCCCACACTTTTTGGTTGTGCTGTTGCCTTTCTTTTTGGTTCTTCCCTTCGGATATTTTGTTCTTTCTAGTCATCCACTCTCTATATTCATGGTTTCATTCCTCATTTATCAATTGCTCGTTCTGCTTTACACTTCTTGCACATAACACGCTCAGAAGATTGTCCATCTGGAACACATTGTACCGACTGCTTCTGTTGGGTTGTTTTTCTTTTCGGTTTTCCCATGAGATCGTCTTTGAGGGACTCTCATAGCGTTGCTTCTATGATTCGTCTTCGAGAGACCGACCTGTAGTCTCTCACTATTCTTAGTGATTCTTGTGGGGCTTCATATAAATCAGGTACAACATACGCTGTCATTGTAGCAGGCTGAAGCGCGACTAGCTAAGACTTCAGTCTTTACATCCACCAGATTTAAATTTGCAATCTCGGAGCCTTTATCCTGTCCTACCATTGAGAGAGTGTTACTACTAAATCTCGCATCATTGTTCCTCATTCTCATTGTTGGCCCAATTATACTTACTGGCCTCTTAACATATTTAAACTCAGGACACTTGTTCAGCTGCTCACCATTCCAAAATAACTTCACACTGAGGATTGCTCCTCAACTTTCACAACTCATTTACTGAGTCTGTTTTAGTATCTGTTTTACTTTTTTCTCTCTCCACCTTCCCTCCTATTTAACTACACCACCTGCTCATAATCTCTCTCTGCCAATCCTTCTCAACTTCCTTTAGATTTCGCCACATCAAAACAACATCCCATGTTTTTCGTCTTCTCTCATAGTATTCAGGTGGGTGCACCCTCCACTTCATTCTCCTATCTCACTTGCTTATACACACCATCTCTCCTTCCTCGCCTACTCCTCTGTCCTCAAATTCGACTTCTTTTTCATAATCGCGCTATTTCCATATACAAACTCGTAATAAATACATTAGGGAAGCAGGACGTACAACCTGCCCCTCACTGTCTTCCCGCTGTTTACTTAATCTATAATACCAATCACTTTTTT
>JABUQX010118702.1:0-17487 GCA_015478945.1 Trachelipus rathkii | reverse complement strand
GCTTTTTAAAAAAATATTTCCTGAAAAATAATTTTGAAATTTTTTACCTCCTAAAGTGCATAAGTGCCAAATAAAAAAAAAGAAATAAAGAAACAAACTCAATGGTATACAGATAATATCTTCGCCCCTCTTTAAACTACACATTCCCACCTGGGCTCTCACAGTATCAGAATCTAACATTAAAAAGCTGTAAGTAGTCCAAATAAAACCCTTAGGATAATAACTGGTTGCCTCCCCACCACACCTAAACATCACATGCAAACTGAAACAAAAATCTTGACGTGGTAGGATGTCAATTCTTTTGACATCACAATCAACAGGTCACTCCCTTCATCAAACACTGTAACAACCCCTTACACTTAGAAATAAGAAATCTACACCAGCAAAATACTATTCTACTATATACAACATTCTGCCTCCACCAGCACCCGACACTCATATCATTAAACACATTCACACACAATTAATCCAGGAAACTATTTTCAGACACCCAAACAATACAGTACTCCGAACACGTTCACCAGGACTCTCTAATAGTAAACACACTTTGGACCGCCAATCGCGGGTAATGCTTTCACTGCTCCGCTGTGGGCAAGACAGTAGTAGAGCAGGTTTTGGACAATGGATTTGGAGGTTAATGGCTCCGGTGCTGCGGTACTCCTTATGACCGTTACTTTGTGGACCGGATTTGGAGGCCTGTGATTGGCTGATGGAAATATTACGTCACGAAGGTCCCTTGGGACTAACTATATTCTCTTAGACGTTACTCGTCTTTGCTTGGCTTTTTTAAAGCAGAGTAATTTTTACTCGTCTTTTTTCGGTTTTTGGCTTTGTTGTTGTGCCTGGATGGGGTCGCAGCTGTCCCGTTAGCGTTGGCGCCCTGGTAGACACACATACACACAGACATACACACACAAACTTACGAAATATATGAATTACTTAATTACCTTCTCTCTCTCCTTATTTAGTATATTTATTTAAATTAGTTTAGCGCTGAATAATAAAACGAGGAAAATGAAAATACAGATAATTATTCTTTTTCTTTTCTTTTTCATTTATTACATAAAATTTGACAAAAACGAACGCAAACTTAAGCATCTTTTTAGCACAGATGCAAACCAACGAAAACGGCTTTACTGTTCAATTAATTAGCATGATTTCCGTCCCAGAAAACTTAACAAGAACGAAAGCAAAAGTGATTCTTATTTGTTAGGCGAAAGCGAACATTATATCAGATTGTTCCCACCAAATAGCATGTAAAAATAAGTATGCATAGCATCAAAATAAGTAAAAATTTTACGCTCTAAAAACCAAAGCTTATGTCTGGATACGACTCAGAAATTGTTGAGAGAAGGATTGATATTCTAACTTAGACTTTGAGATTCAACTTTGGGACAAATGGGATCTCTTGGAAAATGGAAAATTTCTTATGAAGATATATTTTATAGAAAGCATTGTCTTTCAGAATGAAGATGACCGTATTCAATGAGGCAATACTGATTAAAATCATGGACACAGCACATTCGCAGGCAAAGGATATGATAAAGAATTTGGAAGGCATTCACTTTCTAGATATTCGGAATGAAGATCCGTAGTTCTGCTAACCTAATGATTCACAGACACGAGATAATTAAAAAGAATAACTGGGCAAGATTAGGGAACAACATGGGAATGATCTGGAAGCTATAGGAGAGACGATGTTTTTAGAGCGTTTAAATTCTTTATTGACTGACTCTGATGACATTGACGCAGATGTTTGTAAAGAGAGAAAGGCGCAGATTATCTCCAGTTTTTGTAAAGCCACATCTAAATGAGAGCTCATGTGACAATGAAGGAAAAACGATGGATTTCTTTCCTCGAAATACTTGATAGAGGTCATGATTGACAATAATTTTCTTCTTCTTGCTCAATTTGACAAGAAGTTTTAAAGAATTAAAATGCTAGAGGCTAAACTGTAACCAAAATCACCGTTTTCAATAATAGGACGGAATGAATCATCAAATTCATGAGAGTTCAATACTTCCCTTACTAAAAATGAGCAGCAGAAGCAGTAGCATTTTTTCGAAATTCTGACGCAGAACAGGGCAAATTAGCAAATGAAAACCCAAGAATGAAATCTTTTTGAAAAACCATTATGTTGTGGTACTAGTTTTTGAAAAAAAATTCTTGATAAAATGTTGCTTAATTTTTCCATTTTTGATATGACAAATAACAAACCCCAGAATCAGTAAACTTAAAAATATTGTATTTGTATTGTCGCATTACAATTTACCAGTTTCAACATCAGAAGGTACACGGGAGTTATTCATTCAGCTAATATTTCACTAACTTCCTCACACACACACAAAAACACATGTAAACAAACAGATAAACCATAGTTTATATATATATAATATATACTAGTAATATATATATATATATCAGATAATTAATCTTAATTTCCCAGTGCTCACTTGAGAATTTAAAACAAAAAGACGACCTTGAGACCTGTTTGAAATACCGAAAAAAATCTTTGCTAAATCCATTTTTTTTTAATTGGGTATAAAAGAAGGGTACTTAATATAAATATACTAGGCTATTATATATATATATCAGTACATACTATATTTATATATCTATATATATATATATATATATTATCTATATTGATATAACTAATATATACAACTAATAAATATAGAACCAACTATATATATAGATATATATATTTGTTCATAAGAATCATGGGGAGTCTAGATATACCTATCTATATACTATCAAATATATATAATATATATATATATATATAATATACTATATATATGATCATATATTTATATATTATTTTATGGTATATAATATATATATATATTATGATATATAATATATTTTTTTTTTTTTTTTTTTTTTTTGTACAGAGATAAACAGCATCAACTCACGGGCAGAGCCTAATCAAGGAGGAGGTGGCTATGTTTAACGTCCGAAGCAGAGGACGAAGCATGCAAAGGTGAGAGTAGCTTCAACTTCTCCTCACCGAGCGCAGTCTGCGGAACCTGGACCCTCTGCTTTGCTTTGGCGAGTAGCTCTCAATGACGCTGCCGGAAGATGGCTTTTAGTATCAAAGATAATATAAGAAAGAAATATTCAAAACATATTAATACATATATTAGCATATAACCTCACAATACAAATACATATATCTCAATCACATAATACAATTCAATAACTATCCTATTACACTAACTCAGTGACAATATACCATTAAATAAGGCTATTATCGTATTACAATAACATATTAGTATAACCTAATTACTTAATCAGCGTCACTATTCTCCACGAGAAGAGTTTTATTATTAAATAAAAATATTTTGCAATAATTTCATTATTTTATCAATAATCTCATTTTATCATACATTATTAACGACCTGTAAGCATTAGAAATATTTATTAAACGTTTCTGCTATCTGTCCTTCATTATCATAATCATCACTTATCATTGAGTATTGTTTATAATTATCATTATTTCTTGGCTAAAAGCTTTATGTACTACACTTATAGTCATTAAACACCTAGTTTTATCTACAAATTAGTATTTATATTGACTAATAGTAGCATAAGTAAATGTGATCCCCAAATCTGTTAGCAACAACAGCTTGAGCAGACCAAACACCCTCTTTGTTGAGTGAAACAGCCATGAACGAAAATGAAGGAAGATTCGGAGAGGCGTCATCGAAACCACAGCTAGTTTACTGATAATCTAGTTCCAATCTGTCTAGGGATTTGTACCAGTCGATGAAGTAATCTTGAATTATAACCCATTCATCTGAAGTTTTTCAAAGGTGTCAATTGAAATCCTCAACTTATTTATAGCTTCGACGGCGAAGAAATCGCAAAGTTATTTTAATTCTAGAGAAGTGTGAAAAATTATATCATTTATTAAACAATCGGAAATATAATATCAGATGTTGAGAGAAAGTCGCCTCAGAAAACTTTAGAACAATTTTCATCATTTTACTTCCATTTTTAAGTCTTCTCCGAATATTAACCTCATGCCTCCCATACACACTCGCACTTAAGGGTCTTTGCTCTAAGACTAGTCAATGGATAAGTGACCTCAACGAGGTCTTGGCCGCCGGCTTCTGATTTCTTTCTTGTCAGCTCGTTCTCTTGATATTTATATATATATACTACTATATTTTATATAATATAACTATATATAATACTTACCTCTATATCTCATATCGTAAGTATACTACTAGTATATATTATATATATATCTAATACTTATAATGAACTATACGTAGTATATATATATCATGATACCAATTATACATCATAAATATAATATATATCAATCATTATATAGTATATACCAGTCAATAATACCACTACCCTACATATATCATGCATATATCACTACCCTATATATATATATATCATAACTATATATTCCATATTACTTACTAGGTCAATTAATTGCTAGTTTCTCAAGATCTTTCTTCCTAATACTATATTATCTTTACTAATATATATATAATATATAATATAAATAACCAGTCCCTGTCGACTACCCATATATATACTATTTTACTATATTATATTATATTGATGGAGCTATTATATATATATATATATATATATAGTACTACTCATACTTATAAAATAATAAGTATAAAATAATAAAAAATAATCAGTAAAAATTAATTGAAAAAGTTAAATTATAAAAATAATAGGAAAGAAAGATAATAAATAAAATATTAATGATGTTAAAAATAATAATAAAAGATAATGGAATCTGCTTGACAGTGGTAGCCATGTGTTTTGATACAAAAGCTATTTAATACTGAGCTAAAAAGAAAGGTCTTGTGTAGACAATCGAAAAAAAAGTAGTCTAAAAAATTTCACTGTTTACAATACAATTAAATAAAAGACTTTTTCAAACATTCGATAAATATCCGAACACTAAATATTATGAATACTACAATATATACTATAGTGAGGTATATATAATATTTAAACTAACTACTACCTATATATATATATATATATCATATAATACACATCAGGTCACTTATACTATAATATATATATTTATAAATTATAAATATAAACTACAAATGACTATGATATGAATTATCATTAAGTATATAGTACAATGATACTATATACCGTAATATCTATACCTATAATATAATATGTATATCTATACTTATATATCTATATATGACTATATATATATATATATAGTATGAATATATATACGTAGTCACTCTGATATATAACCATATAACTCACTCAACTAGTATATCGTATACCTATACCTACGTACTCCTCCTGAACCTGATCACAGTATACTAAAGACCTACTAGTCATGTATACACTATCCATATATACTATATATATATATAATACATATATATATATAGTATGACTATAGAATTCAGGTAGTTTGAGGGGACACCTACTACTACTATATACTACTACTATATACACGGTATATAATATATATATATATATATACTCTATATATTTATATATCTACTAGTAGACTACCACCAATTCACAACTTACCTACTCATATATAATATCACCCTAATACATGTAATAATCCTAACCCTAATAGTTATAATAATAATTCACTAATTCTATTATATATATATAATCTATATACTTATATACATACTATAGGTCCCCCTAACGTATATAACTAACCTAACTAACGTCTACTCTTATATAACTCATATGACGGACCCTATTATACCTACTATTATATTCCTTTATATATACTACTACCCCTATACTGGTATACCCTTTCCAACCGCCCCACCTGCAGTATAATCAATATATGTCGCCATCCTATATATCGTATAATAGTAGACCTACTACTCACCCTTCCTACCTACCTCTCACACATAACCCTACCAATTCTCACTAGTACCATACCCCTATATACTACCTATGAACTACCTACCATCACCCATACCTATACCTCATTACTTCTACTATATACTTATATAATAACATATATATTATACTATCCCTACTCACTATACCTCGATATTACCCTATATTATAAAGCGTAATTTTACTATATCTAGCGCTTGGGTCTTAGAGCTACAGAGTACTTATAGCTTTGTCTGTAGCTTAAGGATATATCTTTTGGAGTACCTCCTGAACTATCGTAACCTTAGTAACTCTGCAGTATCTCAAACCCCAGCGTTCTTTCGAACCATAATCATCTCTGCTTTTAGTAACATCTAGCACTACCGCTCTCTTTCTTTATTTAACTCTTAGTATCGACTGTCATATTTTATTCTAATCCTCACTCCCCCACCCTCACAACTGACACTTCTTAATTTCTCCTACTTTTAGCAACCCCACCGTGACTTCATCTCTGCATACAAATCATACACAAAGCTTCTTCAATTTTGTGGTCCAGATTTGTTACGTTTCGTCTGTTCACATTCAACCAAATTCTATTTGCACGTGATTCTCCAGACTATTATTCCTTGATCAAACTCGTGTTTCCCTACATCTCTCTTACTTAATTATGCCCTCGCATCCTTCCTCTCTAGTTTCTCTTTATCCATAGGCTCACCCTAACCTCAAAAGCATTCATATTGAAACAAATATAATTGACCTGATTATTCCTCGCCTCCAACCCCGACCTCACTGAATGTTACATCCGCGCCATGAAATCATTTCAACATCACCCACCCATTAATTAAAACGACAACATCCCACCAAAATCAATCAACTGTATCCAACTCTATGCATACCTCATCTCTCTACACGACAAGTCATCATAACTTAGTGAATTACTCTTGTACTCGTAGAAGTTATTACTCTTCGCATATACGTGAATGATGATCTGATATTATACATTAATAGTACATATATACCTATAGTATATATATATATCACCTAGATTAGTATATATATATATATACTACTATACACTATATACTATATATAATATAGTATAACTAGCTATATATGTAAGCCTATCTAGTATATATTCATACTATATTCTATATACCAATATATATATAATATACTATATACTACTATACTATCTACTATTGTCTATGGAAGTCAGTATGTCAACTGACAACAGTATGTCAGTATTACTATATATCTATAGTACTCACTGATATTATCCACCTACTACACACCCCTATACATACCCCATCTACATAATAAGTCTATATAAGTACTATACCCCTCATACGTTACATTACCTACTAGTAACTTATTACGTCATATACATAGCCTACCATCATACTATAACATATATCATATATTACTACTACTTATAGGATTAAATCATATACTATACTAATACCTACACTAATCATACACCCGTCTGCTACCCCACCTCTATATACCCTAACCTAGTAAACTATACCATACACCCTATATCTAATTACACATTCTACTACACTAGTATACTTATCACTCTACTTAACTAACTACATACTATCTATACAGATCCCCCCCCTACTCTACACTCTATTTATACTAGCTATAGTCTATTAACTACTACTATATACTTATTATGAACTAATACCCTATATCTACTATACTACCTATAGTACTCCCTATCTATACTAGCTAGTACTCTTACACTATATAGCTACTATACTACCTCATATAACTATAGTTAATAGTACACTTTACTCTATATATATACCTAACTCAATTATATTCACCCTTATCTGAACTATAATATATACTACAATGTATTTAAATCAGAATTTCAGTTCAGGTTCTAGTACTTATCCGTGCTATCTTTATTCTCCAAAAGTATCTTCTTTGATTATTCTTAGTAACCTTTACTTTCGGAAATATATCATATATATTGCTAACATTTCTATAAATCATAGAAAACATCTGACAAGACAGTTTACCCCGCCATTCTGTTTTTAAGAAAACGACTACAAATGAATACAAGAACATATTTTTCAATGTTAGTCGACTTATTTCTTAACGTTCAATACAGAATTTTTTCTGCTACCATAAATTTTATTTTCAAGTTTTATGCAGTACGAAAAAAACAAAATCAATCTCCTCAGAAACTTCATATACATTACCCACTCTTGCTGCCCAACCTAATTAAGCAACAGCATTCTATAAAGATATTAGAGTAAAATCAACAATTTTCGACTAATTTAAAACAAGGATCTGGTGGTACTACTATCTTCCGTTCTGTAGAATAAGGATTCAAAAATTAATTAAAAAGTTATTAAATCATCTTGTTACACACAATTTTTCCTTATTTTCCGATAAGACGGCGATGATACTTGACGCTATGAAATAGTCGAGCATTCTCGTCAAATAAGTCAGCAATAAATCTAAGAAATACAACTGAATTCTTATAAAAAAAAAAAAAAACTAAAACGAAACATTGTAAAAGCATTATCAAACACGTCAATGTTACAGATAATTTGAAAAATAAGAAAACGATAAAACGAAGCACATACACTATAACCTGGTTATTGATTAGGTTAGCGTTAGGTTAGGGTTGTGCTTTGGGCATTCCCAGGTAATTCCTCCTAATTTTCTCTTTTATTTTTTTTTTTTTTTTTTTTTTTTTTTATTTTTTAACTATACCGCACAATGTGCGCCAGTAATTGACCTCGTCCGTTCATTTTCGCCTGTCGATTTTGGGACTAGCTTCCATGAGTTAAGCTACAGAAATGAGAACAATGACTTGTTACGCAAGCGTGTCGGTTTACGACACAAAAATCCACAGATTATTATCTCAGCAATTTTGGCAAACTGCGAACAAATTAAATTTTTAATAGTAATCACCTAACCCGTAATTTATCGGAATCAATTAACGATAGGTTTGCAGAGTTGGAGAATTTACAAAAAAGAGTACCCCATTTCACAAAGCAACAGAAAGTTAAGAACGGTGAAATTTTTAAGTTAAATATTCTCATGTAATAACAAGAGGTTAAGGAATTATAACCGGAAGCTAATATAAACGTTGAAATTAGGTATGAATGCCGAGCTCATTTTATATCAACTATACCTAATATCCTATATAATAATAAACTACTAATATATCATCCCACTCATATATATACACTAATACACTATCCACCCCCGGTACATATATAAACCTAGTATATAATACAGCTGAACTATATATTATATATATATACCCTACCTGGGTGTATTTCGGACTGGCTGTTTTTCCCTATCTCGCGGATAGCGATAGTAAAGATCATATTCCGCGGGATTGGGGGAATGCCGGATAGCGGATAGCTTAACAGTAACTTTAGAGTCATAGTCCCAAGTCCTCTAATTATATACATAGATATACTACAATAATACACACTAGTATACCTATATACTATAACTATTAGAGTACTACGGCTATACTATACTACTCGTCACCTACTAAATATAATATAATATGATATACCTACTACAGATTATAATATATATTACTATATACCTGGTGAATGCATGGCAAAGATTTTGACCAATCCGCTTGTAGCATTTACATTATCTTGCAACATGCTGCAGCCTTTGGAATAATGTTATAGTATGAATAACTCAATACTCTGAAATTAATAATTTTCAAATTATGCTTCAAAAACTAAAGCTTCTGAGACCTTTCAAGAGAGAGAGTTTGCTTCTTTATTCTTTCAGATCAAATTTTTTTTATGAAGTCGATTATTAGTTTTCAACCTTTTATGATCCAATTCCTTTTTTTAAATTCCATTTTGATTCAATTTCTGTGATTCAAGTTGTTATTTCAATTTTTATAATTCAAAAGTCTAAGTATTATGTTTTCCTTTTTGATAAATCTAATTCAATTAAATTCTAATGGTCTATTTTACTATTAATTCAAGACCCTGTCGATCGGGTGCTAGAAGCCTAAAGAATCGCATCACGGATTCCAGAAATGGTTATTAGAACAACACATGGTAAGTGTGTGTCTTTTTCTAATTAATCTTTCCACTTTTAATTGGCTCGGATAGAATCATGTCCGCTCCTCCCTTTACAGCAAGCATGTTCCACTCAAATAGGGAATATCACCATAAATAAATTTTAACACGCTCTGTGTGACAACCAAACCGTGAAGTTTATGGGAAATTTGATCTTCTAGTCGTATACTGAGCGACTCAACAGAATAGTTGTTATTGTGACGACTGCGTAATCCGTTTCTTAGTCAGACTTTTGAAATCTATTTTATCTATCTCCAGCATAAGTTTTCCTGTCACCTTTGAAACTCCCTACTTTTAATAGCAGTATTCTGCGACATTTACGTTGAGCCGCCCACCCCCAAGACTCCCAAAGCTTTAATCACATATGTTGCAATCTAGAAGCGAATCCCAGTCTGAAACAAACAGAATTTTCATGAGCTAAATAAACGTTTTCTACCGTGTTGCAGTACGTATTCAATCGGTTTAAGGATGTGTAATACAATCAATAACCAGTAAGATCGTATTATCAGATTCACCTGTCAGGTTTGTTTCAAACCTTTTAGTTGGTTTTGTCATCGAGCACGCATACAAAAGGCGTAGACAAGTTCCATTTATTACTACCAATCCGCTCAAACAGCATGATATAAAAACTATTCAAACGAGTCTGAAACATCCAATTGATCGTTATCAGAAGTTGAGAAACATTTATTCTATAATTCCCATATATGAATACTATCCCGCTCAGTCTCGCAAAAAAATTCATGCGGACTCGCGAATCGCGGATAGAACGGAAAAACCTTATACCCGGTATCACTGCACTAGTAGCGGCACATGCGGCTTACATCCGCCTAAACACTACACTCCAGCCTCTAATAGTAGAAACTACGAACATGTTAATTTGATCCTATAAAAAAACTACACTAACCGTATCATCAAAATCCCAAGCAATACACAAGCACTACTAACTACCATATCCCTACTCAAGTATACTACTACTACATATGAATATCTACTTATATATTTCACTAGACTTACTATGATACCTAAGTAGTATCTATCACCACTTAAACTAAATCTATTACTCAATACCTATGATAGTATACTATTAACCTAATATACTATAATATCATATAATATCACATATAATACTACTATATACCTATATACCGTAAGTTATAACTATACCCATAAATCTTATAGTACACTTCTATATATCTGATAAATGCAACTAATACTACATACTACTATCTACATAATATACTACTATTATATACTACTATTATATATATATATAATAATACATATATACCTATATACATATATCCAATAGTTACATGTTTCATACTATAATACCTATTTATAGTATATGTATATACGCATATAAGCCGTACAGCCTAATATAACTATTAACTACACTCACCCCACCTCTAGTACTATACCCAATACTATATCTAATAACTACTAATATCTACAGCTCATATACGTACTAACCTACACTAAACTATCTACCCATATAACACCTAATACTATACCCTATATAATATAATATACCCCTATATATATACTATTATATGAATATATATATATATATATATATATATATATACCTCTATCTAACTCTACTATAATGTCACCTACACTAAATCCAACCTATCTCATCACTACATATACTTATAATATACATCATTATACTACCTATGACCCGCTACATATATCAACCCTACGTAGCTATGAGCTACTACTCACCTAATACCTCCTCAACCCTATCCCCCCCTATACCCTACATAACTATACGATACTACCTCTACTACCCCTATTAAACTACTAATTAGTACATAGTACTTACTAGTACTATATATATTCAATACTATATATATATAATATACTACTACTCTACACAATACTATCGTACTCTACCCATACTCATCTACTATAACTAGACCCCAGTCATAACTATTCATACAATACTACCTATATATATATATATATTATCATATATATATTGATATATTATTATTATTTATATATATACCCCTATATCTATAATATATAATATAAAGGGTATCATATAACTATATATATATATATATATATATATCTACTCTATATATTATATATATATATATCTGTACTATTTTTTGTAAATATACTTATCATACTAAATATATATATATATATATATCTACTTATTACTATACTTATATATATCTCATATAAATATATAATATATAATATATATATTATATATATATATTATATACTACCTACCCTCAGCTAACACTACTGTCACGTTTCTCAGCTCCCTCCCCCCCTTACTCAGACGTTTGTAAAATTATTGATAATTACTATGCTCCTCAGCTCACCTCTCATGCATAAACACCATATTGAGCCGGACCGCAAATTTCGTTCAAGCATTAGGTCCGACAGTGAAATCGGTACTATAAACCCCTGTTCTTGTTGCAGTGCTACTCCCCCCGAGCAACTTATTTAAGAGATTCTGAAAGAAAATCTCACTCAAGAATACTCTTCACCAGAACAACTCCTTCTACCGGCAAGAGAAGATAAATTTTTCAAAGGAAAAGGCTGCGTACTGTGAATTACTACGTCACCAATTTTCGCTTTTAAAAGAAGAGTTCAGAGGGCAAGTTTTTGGAAAAACGCACTGTGAAAAGGCTTGCAAGCTTGCAATTTCGCCTACAAATGGCTATCTCAGGACAGAAGGGACTTTGTTACAGTACTTAATAGACTTGATAGTTACAGACTTTACTTTCTTCGATTGGATAAATCGTCGTGCTATTTACTTGAATTTATGTTCCTAAATTCCCTCGAAGTCCACCTTGAGTTACTTTAAGTTTACAAAAAAGAAACATAATTTCAAACACGCAGGAGCACTTTTGTTTTCCTATTCCATAAAAGGATATAGGTATGGCAAACGGTTAATGATTTGCGTTCCTACTAAAAAAGATGATTACCCTATGACTTTGTGTCCTATATTTCATAAAAAGATAAGTGTGAAACAAATTCTTTTCATATTGTATACTAAAGAAGACTAATCCTGCAGTGGTAATATTTTAATCTTAGCATCGAAATAGTATGGTGAATTACAAAACTTTTAAAATCTCAATCAGTATACTTATAATAGGGGACTGAAGGAAGAGACACGCTCACATTCACTCCAAGGTTCCAACTGCCCCAATACTAAATCTCGGGTGATCCAGAGTTTGTTCAATAGAAGCACAAGAAGAAACACCACACCCACAGCATCTTCATGCAAACCCTGCCACCGACTACACATCAAGACCAAAAGCACCAGGCTCTCCCCCACACCACCCAAAACTAATTTTCCCCTGTTTTTCTTTCCCCCCCCCAAGCAGTATGAGATAATCAATGTCGAGACAACGAGGAATACGGGAAACACCTGGCTCGCTTGTGGCTCAGGTAAGGATGTAAAGTTCCTGCTCATTTTTAGAGCTCTACATGCCCGTTTTATTCCCTGAGTTTTCACATTTTAGAGGCCTGCAAATTCTGTTTCCTTTAAGCTACAGAATTACTTCGGAAAATCAAACTCGTAATTTTATCACACATCTTTCTAACCTTCCCTGCAGAAAGTTGTTTTCGCATCTTACGTCCTTCTGAAAACTCGGAGTAAAAAAAATTTATTCTTTCCTTAAGGAATGCTTATTCATTTCCCTATACATCGAACAGGAGCAAAACAGAAATAGTTATTACAGGAGCTAACTGATCCCAAGCATCAATCCTTTTAGCTGGCTAGACCATCGCTGCGTACTCCTTCGGCCGACACTTATTAATTTCTAGCATCTAAATTAAATGGTGCGGTGAAGAATATTGTGGCGGCCTTCGTTTTCATTGACGCCTCTTTCCTTTACTCTTATCGTCCCTGTTATTGCCCAGCCCAAACTTCCTCTCTCCCTGGAAACAAATCTAGGCGCATTAGCCAACGATCTTTTACACCCATTTGTCATTCCTTTATCGTCTCAAACTGCGCGAGCCGAGCTCGTGGCTCCTGCTAGTTACAAATCCTGTTAACAATTTCATAAGACCTACTACTTCAATATCTTCTATTCCTTTTGGGGCCTTAACGTTTTATAACGGATGCAGCAAACCAAAAGTTTGTCGATTCACACTTTTTATTTTGCGTCACACAAGCTTATGGGCTTGCACAGCGCTCTGGTGTCAATGGACCAATAAACAAGGCTTAAAAATATATCCTCTTCTAGACCTTCTTCACCTGCATGCCTTCTCGTGCCTCCATCACCTGTTCTACTATCTTCACTAAAAACGGAAATAGAGCCAGAGATCCAATAGTCGCCGATCGTTGGGCTAGCTCATCCCTTCAACTGCTGTTTGTTATTGTCATCTTGGAAAGAGACCAATAAGACGTTCATTTGGAGCTCGACACTAGGCGCATAGTACATAACAGCCCTTCCTACTATCGATGGCACGTAATGTTTTCTCTTTTCCCCTACACCGCAGTTCATGTACTGCCAGCAAATCAATACTGCCTATTGAAGTGTCATGGCGTGAACTTGACAGCATTTTTAACTGTTACAATTCTCTTCGCCAGTGAATCTACAACTGGACTTTCTAGTTGATAGAACGATAGCAACCAGCCCCTCTCGGCAATGTCGATTTTTCTTCTTCATTTTGAATTTAATTTTTTGAATGTGGTCAAAAACTTATTTTGGAATTCCCTACGACTGCACAGGACTCCTATTCGAATTCACTAAATGGGTTTCTTGTGCATCAATCCCAGTTTTTTATAACATCCTGTCTTATCACCAGTAAGTCAACCCATACAGCTATTTGGGAGGATATTTCCGCACATCTCTAACGGTCACGCTATTTTCTACATACCAGCCCCATGTACAACAAGATCTCTGAAGTAAACACTCATAACAATTTTTTCACCACCCGCTAAAGAGACAACAGATGACGCTACCCCGCCCTGTTTATCGACTACAAAGTTTACGGTGTCATAAACAGAGGATATTAGCAGTTGCCAAAAACTAGAGATTTAATACTAGCTCTTAAAAGCCATGGGTATTGTTCGTCTTACGCTAGGAATCCCGTGCGCTCGTCAAACGCTCTTCACACTCGTTCCTATAGAGAGCTCCAAGTGAATGGCGTCCAATGTGGTGATTTTAGAACTTTAAATTCTGTGACAAAACCAGATCGTTATCCTCTTCCATTTATTAACAGTTTGCCTCATAAACTTCACGGTGCGGCATGTATACAGTAAAGTAGATCTTCTCCGGGCATATCATCAGATCCCTATTCATTCAGAAGACATAGAAAAGACTGCCATTACGACCCCTTTTGGTCTTTTTGAATTTGTTTCTATGCCTTTTGGTCTTCGTAATGCTGGAGCTACTTTCCAACGCTATATGAAATAAGATTTAAGCGACGAAAAATCTTGTTAACAGCTTTTGAGGGTCACATTATCTCTTTGGAAAAATTATAATCCACAACTCTGAAGCATGTTGAAATTTTTATTTCCTAGGAATATGTCTATGACCTTTTAAAGTTGCTTCTAGAATTTTTTTCAAGGTTATCATATTTCTCCCAATGTTCTCAGTACACCTGCTTCGAGAAGGTCTGAAATTTCCGCATGTCCTTAAACAACTATTTCTCATAAAGTTTGAAGTTCTTGTCTAACAATAGCTTTCTAGTTTCTAGTTTGATATAAGTGAACATAGAATTTATTTGCTCTTCATTGAACTACCTATGAAAAGTAAACATTGTTTTTAGGAAATTTCTTGCTACCAGTCAATTATTAAATAAATAGGGAGTATTTTATTTACAATGAGCAGTTTTCTTATTAATAACTTGAAATATTATATGTGATAAATTTTCCAGACCAAAAAAATAAACAAATTTGAAATACTTTCTTGCTAAAACTTTTAATAAAATCCTATCTCAAATTAAAAGTAATTCTCTGCCTTGAAATAAAAGCTTTAAAAAAAAAAAAAAAAAAAAAAAAGGTATAAATTTTTTGTATTTGATATTTAGAATGTTTAAGCTGCGTGCCCCAGTGCCCCTAAATAATTAAATGAATGTCACAAATAATAAAGGGAAGTTACTTCATCAGAAGAATTAAATAAGTAATAGTAAGAAATAAAATAATTAATAGTCAAATTCAAACAAATTTACAAACATACTTAATAAAAGTATACCTTAAAAAAAACGTTTTCTTTAAATAATAAAAAAAATTCTCCCTTAAATATTAGATAACTAAATTATATTTGTTTTTCGGCAATTTCTGCAGGGCCGACACAGTTGTTATATTTTTTGATGCCAACTACGGCTCCGGCTCCGGCTCCGCTCCGGCTCCGGCTCCGGCTCCGGCTCCGGCTCCGGCTCCCGCTCCATACCACAAAAATTCCAACTTCTCCTCCCGCTTCACCCAAAACCTTGCTACTCCGCGGCACCGACTCCCGGTTCTGGCTCCAGCACCTCGGCCAGCCTTTAATTAAAGAGATACTTTAGAAACAAATTTACTAAGAATCTCATTCAACTTTTACTATTAAAACTTTTATAATAATTTAAAATTATTCACTATATGTTTATAAAAAATTAAGGAAACGTGGAAGAAAAGCACACACCAGCACACACACACACACACACCGACACACGACACCACACACGACACACCACACAACCAACACACCACACACACACACACACACACACACACGACACACACACACACACACACATACACGCAAGCACACACACACACGACAAAGATAACAGCAGCACAGACGCGCGCGCGCGCACACACACACCCAGATATTATAATATATAATAATACTATATATATATACTATATATATATATATTATATATATATATAATATTATAATATATATATATCATATACTAATGTAATGATATATATATATATTATATAATTATATATATATATATATATATATAGATATTTATATATATATTTATATATAATATATATTATATATATATTTAACTATATAATATACTATATATATATACTATATATTATACTTATTATAATATATATTATATTTTTTTTTAATTATATATCATATATATATATATAAATATATATATATATAAATAAAACTAAATATATAATAATATAATATATATATATATATATATATATATATATATATAATATATAACTACTTAGATAATAAAGAAATTCTCCCTTAAATATTAGATAACTAAATTAAGACTATATATCATATATATATATATAATATATTATATATATAATTATATATAATATATATTATATAGTAGTATATATATACTATACGTAGTATAGTACTATACCTAGATTATACTATATATATTTCACTGGAAGAAGAAGAGCGCTAAGAAAAGGGAGAGGGCGAAATGCGGCGAAGCGAAGATTTAACACTATTATAAAGTTGCACGCATACAGTAATTTTGCTTATTATGAAATCTCCACCCTTTCTTTTTCATTTGAATAAACAAAAAGGAAAACAAATATTATAAAAGAGCTATACCTTATTTTCGCATTCCTTCAACATTAAAAGTT
>JABUQX010118701.1:2500-5000 GCA_015478945.1 Trachelipus rathkii | reverse complement strand
ATATATATTATATATATACATATATTGATATATATATATAAAGATAATATATATATATATATATATATATATATATATAATATAATATATATATATATATATATATAATATATATATATATATATATATATATTATTGAAAAATATTAAAAAGGAAAATAAAATAAAATGACTATGGCGCAACTATTTTAACACTACGACTTTGACACAAACAATTTCATAGCATTGCTTTTCGATGTAAAGTATATCATTTGCGATGTAAAGTATATTATATGAAGTACTTTGATGAAAATTAAATCATTCGACCTCTTAGCAATATTTTCCACGCGACAGGAAGTATAGTTCCTTCCAATTTCAGTTATTTATTAATATTAAATTCGTAATAAGTAATAAAAATGTTAATAATAATAATCCATTAGCAACTTACACAATGGTTTTTAAGAAAATAATATTAGGTCAAACTAAATTAATTTGCGAAATAATAATTCATGATTAGGCCAATGAGTGATAGAAATATGGATTTTGATATAAAAAAAAAATTTCTGTATATTATATATATATATATATATAAATATTATATATATATATTATATAAGATATATATATTATAGTATATTATATATATATATATATATATATATATATATCATATATATATATATATATATATATATATATATATATATATATATATATATATATATATATATATATATATATATATATATATATATATATATTAGGGTGGTCCTTATTTTTCAATTTTGATTTTTTCAGGCATCATCCTTTAGATATTTTCTAACCGATGTGAAAGTAACCTTGGAAAAAATTCAGGTCATTTGGATACTGCTATCACATGCCCCTAAAGCTGTCAATGTTGTCTTTAACATTAAATTCGAAGTTTAAGCAACTTTATTAAAATAACAGATATTATATTGGTAAAATAAGTAAACAGTTTGATAAATTTGATTTGGTTGCAAAATAAATAAGAGTTTAATAATACAGTACGGTAAAACTATTTAATATCCCCCGCCAAACGTAACTCACGATAGAGGGCGCTGCAAACGCATCAAGATTAATGCAGCACGAAGCTCAGTTACTTCAGTATTGTGTCAACGCTCGTGGGAAGTGTTCGCATTTTGTGTCGCAGTTTGTTAAAAATGGCTCTTAAATGTAAACTTCGTAGTAATATCTACCTGATTGAAACTGAAGCTAATCAAATATTAGGTAGCAAACTCCATCAAATAAACAAGTACTTCAAGTATTATTTTATAATATGAGATGTGTGAAGTCAAATCTATGCGAAAGTGCACGACTTGTAATTTCTGAAGCGGTAATTTTTTGGCAAAAGGCAAGAATACCGTATAGAGAACCTCAGCATTGTATAATGAATGGAGAGGTCTTCAGAAACGTTGTAAGCGAAAGACTACAACACAGAAGCAAAAAGAACGGAATTTGAAGGGAAAACTGGAGAACATATTTGATATAGCTCATACGAATTTCTTGGAACTATGAAGATAGAAGAAGACAATCAATTTCTTCTGTATCAGAGGCAGAAAGGGAGAAGGTGTGTTTTAGGAGGAATTGATAAAGAAAAATAGCTGAAAAGGAAGCAGTAAAGAAATGTTTAAACGCCTGAAAAAGTATAAAAGAGATTCGCCAGTGAGTGAAAAATTTATATAGATTAGTCATTTGAAAATGACACGTCATCTGAAAATAAAACCGAAGATACCGTTTGTACCTTATACCAGGCAGACCCCTCCGAACAGTGGAAACATGGAACTATTAGTTTTTAACACAAAGTTTGTTGCTGTTCTAGATAAATGCAAAGTAAGTGACAGAGACTCTGTCCACATTTTAATGGCAACCGCAGAAGCTTTAGGTCACAACACTGATGATCTAATCATAAATCAAACTTCCATACGGAGAAACCGTCAAAAGCTTCGTGAAGAAAGAGCATTAGCAATAAAAAATGAGCATAAAGCGATGCAGTTAGAGTTTGCTGTAGTCCATTGGGATGGAAAACTCCTTCCGGAAATATCTTGTAAAAGAGAAGGTTGACAGGCTTCCTGTAATTATATGTGCAAACGGAGATGAATTTCTTCTGGGAGTTCCTAAATACTGGGAGAATAAAGGGTGTTTGCGTACTATTAGAACAGAAACTAAAAAATACCTCTTATATTTACCAACCAGAGAAACTTTAGGTCACAAATGGTCCTTGCGTACTGTTAGAACAGAAACTGAACAAAGATCTCTTATATTTTACCATACAGACACCACGTATATGAATTTGTTTTAAGGTCTGCTTTTGAAGCATGCATTGCTGCCCCGTCGGGACCCAAATCTTTTATATTTAAACGCTTTCATAAAGCCTGGATCAATATAGATGTTTATAAATTTTCTATTGGAATCTAAGATAAGCTGGTTATGAACACTATCGGCAACGACAGAGAGACCATCCTTCAATTTGCTAAATGGCAACTTGTAATTCAGCAGACAAG
>JABUQX010118700.1:27500-37908 GCA_015478945.1 Trachelipus rathkii | reverse complement strand
TATATTATATATTTTTTATGTTTATTATATATCTTATTATATTATTTTTCTAATTTTATTATTATTACTCTATATATTATCATTATATATTTATATATATTCTATTTTATTATTTATATTATTGTTATTTATATATATAAAGAAATTTTCTATATATTGAATATATAGTTGTGACTATCTTGTTATGATATTAGTGGCATGTCAAGAGCTATTTGTCTTAGGATATCTTTGTTATTTATATCTATTATAATTTTTAATATTTTTCTTTCTTTTACTATTGTGTATTAATATTTTTATCTATGACTATTTATTTGTGTTATTTATATTCTAGTTTGTATACTGTATATATTATTATATTATTATCATACTATCGTTTTGCTTACTTTATTTAAAATATCTCAAAGAAATTTAATGAATCATTAAGTGTAAACATGTCACCTTTATTAATTAATTAATTTATTATATAATTATATTATTTTTTCTTTTTTATAATTTTAATTATTTTCACATTTATACATATTAATAAAAACAAAAAAATACGTTCTTTTATCATCTACCTGCTGGAAACTTTTAAACATTCTGATTTTTTTTGTTAAATTCTTATTTTTAAAAAATATATTTTAAGGTGTCAAATAATTAATTTTCTTCAAAGCATCTAAAAATTCTGAACTAAATTTGATTTGTGCCATTTTTTTGCAAACCAAAATGTTTTATTTTCAACTTGGAATATGATTATAACTGTTATACAGTTTTATGTTGATTTTAAAAACATTTTTTTTTTTTGTTTTCCCTTTTTGCAATCAAAAGCTGTTTGAACTATCATTTTTTCCTATCATTTTTAAATTCTTTTTATGTTTCTACTTTTTTTTTTTGTGGTCTGCCCTCCGTTCATTGTAAAGTTTCAAATTTTTGACCCAAAATTTGTTCATGATATAGAAAATTTTTTTTGTGATGTTGCCATTTCATTGTCAATTGTTTTTGCTGGCTAAGTTCGTTATTATAAATTACTCAAGTTTCAGTTCTTTTTTGCAAACTTTGGAATACATTAGTGTATTTCCTATATTTTTTTTTTCTCATTTTTTCTCAAAAGTAGTTACTGTTTTAGTGGTTTAACTAAATTTATATGTTATAGTATTTGATTTATTTATTTTATACTATATTATATTTTTATATATATATTATATATGTTTTGCATTTAATTTATTTACCGTTTTTTTTTTATTTCTTCTTTATTATGTTCATATTTTGTAAGTATGTTGTTTTGAATTAGTGTGTTTTTACATGCAAGGAGGTGATGCGAAACACATCGTTTTATAGTATCTTTTTTTTTCTTTTTATTAATTATTGTTCCAATAATCTGAACTTAAATTTTATTCGACTTATTTTGATGTCCACAAATTAAAATAGGTGTTCAAAATGTCACCAATTTGACACAATCCCTTCAAGGTTCAAACTTTTTTTAGAATATTTTCAAAGACATGAAATACACATTGCTGCATCACCAGCAAGATTCACTTAATTAGTGACAGACGTAATTGCAAAATCGGGAAGGAAAGTTTGTTTTTTCTTCACATTTAGTGTTAATTTTTTTATTTTTTTTTTTGTTATTTTTTGCATATATATATTATTTATATATTATATTCTATTTCATAAAGTCTAAAGATTACAAAATTAAATTTTAAATTATATTATTTTATATTATTTATTTTTATTATTTATTATTAATGTAAATTATTATTATTTATATTATTAATTATATAAATAGCTACATTAATACATATATTTTATTATATAATTGACTAATAGATGTTTAGTATGTATAAATATATATATATTCATAATATTTACTTGCATATTTTTTTGACTTTTTTATTATTTTGTGTTTGAAGATATTGTTATGTTTATGTGTTTTTTTTGATATATTTATTTTTATATTTAGTTATTTAATTACGGTACATACTTTTTCATTTATTTTAATATTATATTTTTTGCTTACGGTATCATATTTTTATTGTGTTTTTGGTTTATTTATTAGTTTAGTGATTTTTTTTTTTATTTTTATATTTTGTTTATTTAATTATATTAGATTTACGGTACATGCTTATTTCATTTAGATTATTTATAGTATTTATAGTTTTAGGTGTATTTGTTAATTTTATTATGTTATTTTTTATGAGTAAGGTATATATTATTTTTGTGTAGTTTTATTTGGTTTTACTGGTGTTGTCTGTGAGACGAGAGACTACCAGTGTGTCAGACAGGTCAAACGGTCAGAATCGTGTAACATTATTGTTCAAGTTGTTATTATATTTGTTTTGAATTTCAATTTAACAATCTTCTATTTGGTTCATCTGTTCTTGCAAAATTGATAGTGAAAGATTATTTCCTATCTCTAATTATAGAATTTTACATTTTGTCGGTTCATTCATTCATTAAAGTGAACATAATTAATTATCTTTTATATGTTTTCTTTATTGATGATTACTGCTTTTAATGCCCATTTTTAGATTATATATTTATTATTTATTATTATATTATTATTTATTATTATTATTATTATTAATATTATATTTATTATAGTTTTGATTCATTTTTATGATTTGTTATTATTATTATTAGTTTGATCTATTGCTTTATTGCTTTATTTTTAGGTTTGTTTTTTTTATTTTTATTTTGTGTTTTTTTTTTTTTCTTTCTTTTTTTATTTTAGGTATTTCCAGTGTTGATTTAATTTAACTTAAGGTATATTCCTGATATTTTATCTATTTTTGTCATTCTGTTTCTTTATTATCTTTTTTTATTTTATTATTATTTTAATTATTATTATTATTTATATTATTATTAATTCTTATTATATATTTTATCTTTATTTTCATTTTTTCATTATTATATATTTTTTTTAATTATCATTAACTGTAATTGTTTTACATTTATTTTCTTATTCTTTTGCTAAAATTTCATATAAAAGTTTTTTCCCCATAACTATTATACTTATATTTTTGAATTGCTTAAAATGTTCCTCTTTCTTTATAAAAAATTTGTTTTTTTGAGTCTCCTATGTGAAAAAAATTTGTTACGTCCATTAGTCCAATTATATATATTGAGATATATTTTTTTCTGTGATAACTAGGAATAATTATATTATTATTTTTGGTTTTTAACCCTTTTTTGGATTTAAATAAGTATGGGCTTTTAATAGTTGTCATTTGTAAATGGATATAATGTTTTTTCTCTCTTGGTGTTTTCGGTTTTTTTTGAATTTTTTGTTTTTTTTGGTTGCTGTCTCCAAAGTTTTGTTCCATTTTGTAGCTATATAGCGAGAGTCAATTCCATGTTAAAAAAGGGACCCATAACATTTTTTCATTAAAATTTTCATTTAGTTAATATTTAAAATTGTGGGAACATACCTTTTACTGTAATTAATTTAAATAGTATTTATTTATTTATATTTTTTTTTGGATGTTTATTTTATCATTTTTTCTTTTTATTTATTATTTTTATTTATTAGTACTTGAATTATATTTTTTGTTAGTTTTTCTTTTATTTTATGTCCGAAATCTAATTTTAGTTTTTTTATATTTATATTTTTTTTTTTTAGTATTTGTATTTTTATTTTATGATTATTTATAGTTGTTGTTATTCCATTGTATATTGTGTGGTATAAAAAAAAAAAGTATTAATAAAATATAATATTATATTATATTATTTATATTTAATATATATATTTAATATTATATTATATATATATTTATTTATTTATTATATTTATTATAAATATTTTATTATTATTATTTTTTTTATATATTATATATATTATATATTATATTTTATATTTATTTTACATATAATATCATTTTTTCCTATATTTTCCAGTAAAATGTACATATAAGGTGATTGTCATTAAATTCTAATTGAAAAAAAGATTGAGCGTAAATGATCATGATGATGTTCCTGTTTTTTGCATGTATGGCTTTGGTGATTGTATTATTCCTTATCTGTGGGGATGATGGTAGATTGGTTATTTATTAGATTATTATGGTGTATATTTTTGTGGTTGTTTTTGGGTATATATATATATATGATTTTTTTTATATGGGTTAGTATGTTTATAGTTATGGTTGTTGATTTATTTTTTTGTGTGGAGGTTATTTGTGTTTAGTTATTGTTTTTATATATTTTGTAGATTATTATTATTATTATGGACCTTATTTATATATAGGTTATAGGTTATTTTGAGTTTTACAGCATCGTCGATTGTTTGTGTTTATATATTATTTGTTTTGTATTTATTATTAGTATATGTGGGGGTTTGTTTGATTAATAAGGGTAGGCGTTCTAGTACTAATGTGGTGAAATAGTTGGCGTGTCGGGCTCTGAGTTCTTTGGAGCTCTCTGTGGTGTTTGAGTCTGTGTTTAATATTGTTTTAGCTATTTGGCGCATTTAAGTTTGTTTGTGCATTTGAGAACTGGCTCTCTGTTTTAATTGTTTTTTTCTAGATGATTTATTTGGTTTTAGTATATTTGAGGAGGGTTTGTATCATTTTGTTTTTCCCTTTCAAAAGTACGGGTGGGATGTGTTCTATGTTCTCGTTTTAGATTTTTAGAATTTTTGAAAATCGTTTTTGAATGTATGTTTAGGGAGTAGCTAAGTCAGTTTAGTTTATGTGGATTGGTGGTATATAGTGCGGTAGCTTTTTTAGATAGTTAGTAGGGTATTTAGATTTAAGATTAGTCTAGGGTAGTTGTAATGGTTTTATAGGTGATTGTGTAAGTATTACGTCGTTTAAGATTAGTGGCAGGCTTTGGGATTTGCTATATGATTTTTGTGTCGTTTGTATTGGGTCGTGTTTTTGACTAGTTTTTGAGTGTTTTCTAGTTTTATTTTATTTAATTTTAAAATCCTCCGGGGTTAGGAGAGCATATGCATCCGGGGTTGAACTGTTTTTTTTTTATGTTATGTGTTGTTATTGTTTAATTTTCTTTTACTATAATAATATCCGTTGATTAAATTAATTGGGTTGGGATTTTTTTTTTTCTTTTCGTAAATCTTGTGAGGTGTTCGGTTTACGAGTTGCGTTGTTGTGTTTTCTTAATCTCTTCCAAACTTTTTCATATTTTTATCGGATATTTTATTGGTGGGTGGGGTCAAAAATAGTTTTATTGTTTTTTATTCACCATTTCACGGGGTTGGCGTTATATCTTGGGTTTTTTTTAGTTGTTGTTGCGATGTAGAGTTTTAAACTGGGCTTTTTTTTTTTGTTTTTTTTCTTTTTTGTCTCTGTTTCTGTTTTTTTTTTGTAGTGTGTTGTTTTTTGTTTGGTTGGGTTGGTGTGCATGTGTAAATTTTGTGTCATGGAGATTGCGTCAGGCGCGGTGGTCTTTCTATAGAACTTTTAACTTAATAGTCCGCGGTTTCGGTGGTAAATCTAACTTTGGGCTATGCCGGTTGTGGAGGATGGACTCGGTTACCTTCTCCTAACTGCCTGAGAGGTATGTTTCTCTTATTCTGTTTTGCTCTTGTTGTTCTGGTAGACAGCAAATGGCTAAGATATTCGATTTCCGTCTTTTTAACTCTTGCGTTTGAGAGTATGTTTTTTCTATATCTTGCAAGTTAACTTTATTTTGCCATAATTTCTTCTTGTCTATTAGGAGGGTTTGGTTAGGTTGATAATTGTTGTGTTCTCTTATGTATTTTGTTTTTTTTTAAATCATAATTAAACTGTTTATCTTTGTTTTTTGGTTGGGGTTTTGGGGCTGTTTTTGTTTCCTATTTATTAGCGTACTGGATGTGTTTTTGTTTCTACTGCAGAATCTCTAGAAATACACTCCTAACTTTCGAAACATTCCTGTGGCTTAAAATCTTCTTCATTCTACTACAATAATCTTGGTCTTCTGCTAACTGTTTCTCCTAACAGAACAGAATTTTCACGCCTTTTTTGAATATCTCTCTACTTCTTCTCACGAGACTGTTAATCTTCTCATCCAATACTGAGGTCCTCTATTTAAGGGGATTTCAACGTACACAAACACTGAATGGTTGGGGTCCTCTCATACTGATTTAGGTGGGGAGGGAGCCGAATCATTCAGTATTCTCAAACGATCTGGAGCAACTAACTAAAGAACCCACAGCACGTGTCCGGATCGTCCTACCAATTCTTGAAACACACTTGACTATGTTTCACCACACTTCACCACTAGTCCTTCTTCTCTAATATGAATACGACCACCTTCGCTCCTAATCGGTAAATCTGACAAGCAACCTTATTATCTCTTAAATTTAATACTTTCTCTCCAAAGCTCCATCCTAGCCTAGCGACGCGTTTTTTTTTCTGGCACTTGATCGGGCCGATTGGGAGCCCTTGCGTTGCTTCTACGGCTAACTATAATTTGGAAATGAACTGTTTGACTCTGGTGAACGCGTTCGGCTTCTGCCGTTTAAGGTGGGAGCTGTAATATCACTTGTGGGTGAGCAGGTTCATTCCCTCTCTTTTTCGACTAAATCTTCTCTCCTGATAATCCATGGTTCGATCGTACTCAGCCATTATGATCAAACGGGTTAAAAGAATGCGTATCGGGAGTGGAAAAAGAAAAACTAGTTATTTCTCACATGACTCTTGCTATTTTCATTCAGCCAGAGATCGTTGGCAGGGTATACTCTTCGACGAGCAAAAGCTGGCTTTCATCAAATCAAACGAAAGTGCGCTAAAACCTCCTTGGTTCTCCTACTGACATCTTTTCTGGCCTCTTGCCAAAAACATCTCTAACAACTTCTGTAAAAAATCTGTGCCTTTCCTCCTCTTATTCCAGGCTCTGATGGTTCTGTTGCCTAATTCTTTCTGATGGTTCTGTTGCTAATGTTCCAACAACCGAAAGGCCAATCTCTTCGGCCTTCCTATTTTCCTCTATAACTCAACCCTGAATGATTCTGGCATTCCTTCTCCTCCTCCTCTTCTCCTCTCATGTGTCTATGCCTTTGCCTTGTGATTACATTTTGATCGGGTGCATGCTCTGAAAATCTATGAACGTTAGGAAGGCGGGCTTCCCGGATGGCATTCCTTCCCCGAGTTTGAAGGGAGTGTGCTTCCGTACTGGCCCCTCCTCTCGTTCACTATATTCTCTATGTCTCAATATCAATACCTAACACTTTCCCTCAGGTGTTGGATAGCACGCACATGTCGCAAAACCGATGCCCGAAAAAAGGAAGCCGTTCTGATCCTTGATCCTTCTACCCTATAGCTTCCACTTGTATTCTATCTAAGATCTTTGAAACCTTCCAACTCTCATTTCTTATAGACCATCTGGAATCTCATTCAATTCTTTCCGAATCGCCAGTACGGCTTTCGGCGCTCGACGTCTACTGTGCGCGAATATACTTTCCTATCTACTGATTTAGGGTTTTCCGCCCCTTAGGAACTATGGGGAGACTTGGGTGTGGCCATTGACATATCCAAAGCATTTGGGAACGGGTAAATGGCACGCGTCACTGGCTCTCCAAGCTCACCTTTCCTTTGTGGGTTTTCCGTGCTTCTCTTTGGCTTACTTATGTCTAGTTTTCTCTTGTCACAATCGCTCAATATCGGCCTGTGTTGACGGGGCCGGACTTCTTCGTCTTTTTCTGTCAATAGTTGGTGTTCCTCAAGGGTTCTTGTCTTATCTCCTACTTTATTCTTACTTTTCATTAACATTCTAATCAGCTCTCACCTGCACATACATCTAACTCTATCCACTCGTATGCCGAAGGACTTCGAGACCCTCAATTTCTTCAAACTCAACAATTTCATTCTGGCTCCTTGTCTTTTAACTTCTAGAAATTGCCTCTCGTCTTAAAATCTTTCCGATTCGATTTTATTCTCGCAGATCTGGATAGAATTTTCCGGGTGGGGGTCGTCTCAACCTTGTGAAATTTATAAATTCTTTAAACCTCAACTTCACAAATCTCCCTCTCTAATAACAACCTTCCCACTTTCCTATCTCTTTCGACGGTGTTCTCGTCTCCTCTCCTGTTGACAATATAACATCCTTGGCCTTAATTTACAAAAAAATGTCTTGGAAACCTCAATCACAATGGTTGCTAGGGCGGCCTCAAGAAAACTGGGAGTTCTGTTTAGACTGGAAGACTTTTTTTCCTCTTCTCAGTTACTCCAGCTTATAAACAAGGGCCTCATCCGCCCTTGTATGGAGTACTACTGCTCTCATATCTGGGGGGGGCCTCTGGTTTTCACATTCAAACCCCGGCTTTCTGGACAGGGTCGAGTCCCAAGGCCAAAGATTATAAACTGTCCGCTCCTTTCCCTTCCCTTGATCCTCTAATCTTTGCGGCGGTCGTGTTGGTGCTTTAATCTCTTTTCTATAGGTAACTGCAGCGGCAGATGCTCGAGGAAACTTGTAACTCGCGTACACGACCCTTACGCGGCGGGTGCCTGTTCCGGTGCGACCTTTACGGGCGCCCGGTGAGCACAAGGGGTTGGCTGTGTCTGCTCATGAAGTTTTGTGGTGGGATATCCGGCAACTCCAGGCTAGTCACGGCCTGCGGGTGGCTTCCTTCTTCCTGCCACCTCTGTTCATGTGGGAAATTCTCTTCCACTTTCGTGGTTTCCTGCTAATTTTAATCTCCCTCACTTTCAATCGAAGCTTGCGTCTGTGCTCATCTGCGTATTGTGCGTTAGTTAATTAGCGTTCTGAGCAACGTGTAAAACACCCCCTCCTTGAATAGGGGGCTCTGCCCGTGAGTGGTGGTTGACAGCTATAAAAAAAAAAAAAAAAAACCAAAAAAAAAATATATTATACTATTATATTATAGTATATATTATATATATATATATAATCATAGTATATATAGTCATGATATTAATAGATATATATAATATAACTAATATATATATATATTATATATAATATTTATATATATAGTAAATATTATATTTTATATATTTTTGAATATATTAATAATATTTAATATTAGTAATATATATATTAGTAAAGCTGGTCTGCAAATCCGCAGAAAAATTATATTTTTTGTTTAGTTGAATAATCTCAAAATGATAATGACAGTAGCTGAAATCTTGCAATTTTAAAATTTTGGAGCCAATGCCGAATATTGATGACTTTAAAATGTAAAAAATGGAAAGAGTCCCAGAGCCAAACAATCTTTCAATTTTAAAATGATTAGATGTATTTAGATCAGGATTCTGATGAAATTGTCAAAGGAAAATTCTTCCTAGAAGCTTACAACAATTCAACATTAACAATAATTTTCATCAAATCTGAATAATTTACCCGAAAGGAAACTCCATTATTTCGGCGTAAATTTTGAATTACCGAAATAAAAATTGTCATTATTGGAATAAAAAACAATATGTAAAATATGCATTTTTTTCCAATACTTAATAACGTATTAATTTTACGACTGTCGCGCGATTGCGTGTTGTATTTTAACGAAGTTTTTAATGGGTTGGGAAGATTTCCCATTTTCTAAAGTTTGAGCAATGGAAAATATTTCCCATCATTAGGAATTCGTTAACTAATGATTTCATGAATCAAAAACGCTATTTCCATTTTAGAAAGATGAATATTTCTTGCTCCCCTTGTCTCAAATAGGTTCTAACCCCTCTCCCCTCCCTACCTCTCGCACACTGACATATCTATAGTGACACTTAGTACCATCAAAGGGTTCATGTTCTTAAACAGAGGATTTAAAGATAAAACATTAAAGGTAATTTAGATTCATAAAATCTCACAAAAATTTGAAACCATTATTGTTACCTCGTTTATTCGCCTTCTAAATTGCGCAATCGTTTAGAGAAAATAATACTACTGCCGTACTAAAATTATTAGAGCTTACATTATAGTAATTGTGAAAAATGTGCAAAAGAAAAAAAATGAAATTATTTGTTATTATTTTAAGTTGCTATTTCAATTATTATTAATTATTATTAATTATTATTTTAATTATTTTTATTATATTATTATTTATTATTAGTACTAAAAAACCACAAAAAAAGGTATCTAAAAATCATTCAAAATCTTCTAAAAAAACAGGGTTAGGTTCCGCATATGATACAACGTTAATTATAAAGGCGTCAACTAGAAAGAAATCGAAACTGAATGGATACTGTTCCCCGACATTTGGGGTGGGATCGCGGTTCACCTCCTTTTTAAATAGAGTTGAAGCTAAGGCTAAGAGAGGCTTATAAACTCCCATACCCTCTGACTCCCTTGACCCTCTTTCGTCTCTGCGTTCGTGACGTAGTGCCCCTATCTCTTTTTCTAATATGGTATTACAACGGGCAGGTGTTTCGCGAAAGAATTGACCTCTCGCATTCCTCCACCAACTGTGTAGTGCCCTCGTAGACATAAGAGGTTGCCTTGTTCTCTTCGTATGAAAAATTGTGTGGAATTTTGGACGACT
>JABUQX010118700.1:0-7500 GCA_015478945.1 Trachelipus rathkii | reverse complement strand
TAAGATCGAGCCACTGTAGGGTAATGCTGACGCCGTAACTTTTCTGCGGAACTGGCCACAAATGAGGACTGGTAGGTATCTGCCCTAACTTGAGTTCCTGTATGTTCATAGCCTAACCTAACATATCCTATACCTTTTCTTAACCTACCACTCTTACACCTACACTACTTTTTCACACACACACACTTTATAGCACACACACACACACACACACACACACACACACACACGATATTGAGATTGTTCTCAACTTTTTTGAGATACCTCAACTTTTGATGGCCTTACAAACTTTTGATACCTCTAACTTTGATGCCTCAACTTTGATACGCTCAACTTTGATACCTCAAACATATATGATGCCTCAAGCTTTTTCGATGCCTCATAACCTTTTTGATACCTCCGCTTTGATGTTTCAACTTTGTTGTGGCTCAACTTGCAATGACTCATCTTTTGATGTCTCAGCTTTGATGACTCATCTTTGTATGTAAGAAGAAAAAAACAAGGAGGGAAGAGAGCTAAGAAGAAGAAAAGAGGAAGAAAGAAGAAGAAGAAGAAAGAAGAAGAAGAGAAAGAATAACGAAAAAAAAAGATGAGTATATCTTGTTAGAGTTTGTTTTACACACAGTCTTACATTTTTTTTTTTTTTTTTTTTTATTTCGGAATCAGGTCTTTATTTATAGAAATAGCTGTGCATTACCAAAGTTAAAAGTTAAAGTTAAAGTTATATAAATAAAAGTTAAAGTTAAAGTTAAAATTTCATGTTGAAGGATAAGATTTATATTTTTCATGTATTAAAATATAAATGTTTTTTTCAAAAACATATTTTTCCTCTTTTGAAGATATTTTTTTTGTTATATTTCGAAAGATATTTTCTTTATTATGAAAAACATTTATTGTTTATTTGAAAAAACATTTTCTTTTGATGAAAAAACATTGTTTATTTTTGAAAAAACATTTTGGTTATAAAAAACATTCGTTTCTAGAAAAAAGTTGTCAAATTTCCACGAAAAACATGATTTTAGGGCCCATAAAAAGCAATAAGACAGTAAGAAACTACAGCAAACAGCCAAACCAAGGGGGTCACCCACCACCCTTCACCCCTTTGATTTTTACTTTTTTCTGCTCTTTTACCTATATTTTATTATTAATACTTTAATAAATTTATATATAACCTCCTCATTTTCTTTTACAAACTTAAACATTTCATTCTTTTTTTTTTTTTTTTGTTATTATACAACCATGTTTTTTTTTCTCTCTCCTACATAAACACAGCATAATAATAATAATTTTATATATATAATTATACATAAAATAAAATAAGTTCTTATGTATGAACTTAGCATAGTAAGAGGATGAGGTAAGATGAGGTAAAACAAGATTTTTTTAAAAAATAATTTTAACTTGAAAAAGTTTATTATTTTAAATATTATAATATATATTATATATATAATATATAGTATCATTATACTATGTATATATATATTATATATTATATTATATATAATAGATTATATATATATATATATATGTATATTATATATATTATATATATTTAACGAGATACTATAGTTGTGTTACATAAGGTATTTTAAAATATTACAGAACACATGCACATACACACAAGTTTTTTAATATATATATAACTACTATATATATATATATATATATATATTATATAATATATATATTATTATATATATAGAATAATGTACTATACTTCTATTCTATATACCCTTATATGATATATATTATCTATATATATACTATATATATATTAAAAAACTTCGAGACATAACAATGTTGTTTACATATTACATACAGATATCTTTAAAATATTACAGAACACAAGTTTTTAATATATATATAATATACTATATATATATATATATATCATTATTATTATATATATATATTTATATATATATTAATACATTTGCGCAGAACCACATGGGATGAACGTTGAAATCTGTGCATTCTCTTATATAAGTCTCCAAACCCCTTATTAACCTTTGAAATAACATACAGGAATTAAACTATCTTCGATGCCTATCCAACCCATTCTTCAGCATTATTCATGGTCTTCCTTTATAGCTTGCATTTTCTCATGCCAGAAAGAAGTAAACTTATCCATGTTTCAGTTGTCGTCAGCAAACTGCTATACATTCTATTATAATGTTTCCCCATACTTCAGTGTAAATTTTATAAAACAAACCATAGGCTAGATATATTAATTCGTCAAGTATGTCGGACATTGTCAAGATGGCATTAATATTTCTCTTTTATTTTTAACAAGGTTGTAATATTCTCATGTGAATGTAAACAGAACCCTCTATTCTTGTACGTATGAATGTGTTAGCTGAGTAAGGTTTCCAGTAATTACGTACATCAATACTTTTAACACTATCGCAGTATGAGAAAACAACATCTATTCTATTAATACCCCTTTCGCCTTCGTTTCTACTGGATATTTCACTATGACTCGATGTATTAGATATCACATACTCAGCCTTTACCCATTCTTCCACGGTGTCAATAATACGGAGGAATTCTTCAACAGAAATGAACAAAGGTGTATCATATACACCTATCGTAGGAATACAGGCTACTGTAACGTCACCATTAGTTTACGAATAAATAAAAAAGATACAGCTTCGGGAATAACAAAGGTCCTCGTAAATATGTCGTTAACAAGTTTGGGAGTGTGAAAAGAAGCCATGGTGTTAGCTCAGTTGGAAATATCGTACTGAAGAAACTTTGTATATAAAACAGTCTCAAATTTATAGATAATATATTTTCAACCAATCATAAGAAAGTAAACAAGATTACAACATAACCGCCTTATCAACTCAGAAAGTCCATATAATCACACCTTACATCGACAGCGATAAACATGTTTACAGAAGGATTAGGCATATACAAACTAAACTGATAATATATGTATACAAAGGACGTCTATATTCATAAATTAACAATGTAGGAAAATGATCTTTGACAAAACAAAACAAAACACTATATTAAAACTGAAACAAACAAATAATAATAATGCAATAATTCAAATAATAATAATCTAATAATAATTAATAATATATAATAATTAATAAGAATCTAATTAATAATAACATTATCCCTTTGAATAATATAAATCACTATATATATTATATACTATATATTATATATCTATAACTATATATATATATATAGGTATCATATATCATACAAATATATACTATTAATATATATATATATATTATATATATATATATATATATTTTAGTATATATATATAGTATATATATATATTATATACAGTATACTATATTATATTATAATATACTATACATATATATATGATATATATATTTATAATTATATATATATATATAATATTTTGAATTTTCCTTACATGAATGCTGGCTTACGAGACATCATTAAGATTTAATCGGCCCAATCTTTACACAAATGCCAGTTATCTTCGTTATTAGATATAATATACTTTTTCAATTCCTCAACTCCATCCCAGAGTACATACGATGCAAGTTCTCTCCCTGACACTACCATATGTTTTGGTCAGGATCATTTCACGTAAGGGTTCTTCAAGCTGACGAATAAAGTTATGAACATCTATCGAAGCTAAGAACTGATTAATTTTATTTTCCGAATCTTTAGGTAACAGTTTTTAAATGTTATAATATTGCCTCGTAATAACATTTATAAATGAGCTGCTCAGTGTACATAATCCGGTTAACATTTTTCTGTTTTGCGCGAACTGTTTTAACATGTTTCTCTCGAACTTCTAGCCATATATTTTTATCTCGGGATGAGACATACTAATCTTGGGCTCCATGATAACTATTGAGCCTATTCATATCATTTGCCCCTACTTTTGTGCCTTGGTCTGAATATCCATTAGTACCTTTCTGTTTTGTGTTGAATACCCCTTATCTCTTAGACTGTGTTTGTTCCAGTTAATATTACATTTGTTCTTTCTATATTGCTAAAAGTAATAATTATTATATAATTCGTTTTAGATATTTGAAACGTCGTCAGAAGGTTGTGCTCTGTCTTAAAAAGTGTTCTTATTTCCCTATGATGTTATTCCTACCGTATAGAATGATCTCGTCTCTTGATAAATCTCCACCCTCTATACGTGCCATTGTGTGTCATTGTGGGGGAAAGGGCAACTTTATTCCGAAAAGTGGACTCGATGTATTCCTTCTTATATACAAGAAAGCCAGACGGTTTTACCCTACCTTCAGATGTTAGTGACCAATATTGCATGTATACGCATGAACAGACGTGTTTTTATACGAGCTTCCGACGACATTACTTTGTGTGATATGCCACATGCTGAAGATGTGTGTGACATGAACACTTTAGTCACACTGTGTATTAAATCGTTTGGGAAATAGTTATCAGTGGGAGGTGGAAAATCATGATGATTAAGATAACTTACTTTACCTTCTCTAAATAAAATTCTAGTACGATATTATTGATATATAGGAATATTGGCAGGACGCGAAGATATTCAGGATTATTTAACCCACAACATATTAATGTGGTTTCTTATTATTAGAGGCACATCCCTCAGATTAATTAAATTTTATATGGGTCTGAGTTCGAGAGAAAATTGTTAAAACAGTTGCCGCAAAAAACAGAAAGTGTTATAAACTATTAATGTTATGCCAGCTCATTATATGGTTATTACGAAGGCATATTATAAACATTTTAAAAAACTGTTACCTAAAGATTCAGAAAATATAATTTAATCAGTTTTCTTAGCTTCTGAATAGATGTTCATACTTTATTTAATTCGTCAAGCTTGAAGTGGAATCCCTTTACGTTGAATGTTCTTACTGAACCCAAATTTTCAATATTATGGTAGTTGTCAGGGAGAGGAACTTTTGCAATCGTTTAGTACTCTGTTGAAGATGTAAGTTGAGGAATTTGAAAAAGTATATTAATCTAATAACGAAGATAAACTGGCTTTGTGTAAAGGACTTGACCGATAATCTTAATGATGTGTCTCAGTAAGCCTAAGCATTCAGGTAAGGAACATCTTCAAATATATATATAATATATTATATATATATATTATATATATATATAATAATATATAATATATATATATATAATATACTTATATATATATATATATATTATATATATATATATATATAATATTATTATATATAATATTATTATATATATATGTATTATATACTGATATATATATATATAACTCACGGTGATTTTTGTTTTTATTATTTAATTATTATTAAATTTATATATATTATTATATATTATTATTAATATATTAATTATTATTATATTATTTTTATTTAATTATTATTCTATTATTATATTATTATTATTATTATATTATATATATGTTTTGTGTTTTCAGTTTTAGTGTTTTTGTTTTTGTCTCTCATTAAATCTATTCATCCACACGATGACATTGGTAATATACACTCTCTCATGAATATTAGACGTCCTTTGTATACGATATATTATCAGTTTAGATTTTCTGTATACATGGCCTAATACGTCTCTCGTTTAAACATGTTTAGTATCGCTGTCGGTAGGAGGGTGGTAAGGTACAGTCACATATTTTTAACTATACGTTTGGACTTTCTGAGTTGATAATGCGGCGTTATGTTTGTGTAATCTTGGTTACTTTCATTATGATTGGTTTGAAAATATATTATCTATCAGTTATTTGAGACTGTTTTATATACAAAGTTTCTTCAGTACGATATTTCCAACCTCGTGGAAAGACCCCAATGGCTATCTTTTCACACTCCCAAGCTTGGCAGGTTAACACACATATTTACGAGGACCATTTCGTTATATCAACGGCGAAGCTGTATCTTTTTTATTATCGTAACCTAATGGATGACGTAATAGCCTGTATTCCTACGATAGGTGTATATGATACACCTTTGTTCATTTCTGTTGAAGAATTCCTCCGTATTATTGACACCGTGGAAGAATGGGTAAAGGCTGAGTATGTGATATCTTATACATCGAGTCATAGTGAAATATCCATTAGAAACCGAAGCGCGAGAGGAGGGATAGATTAAGCTTCACAATTCTTCCCACGCTTATTAAATAGGAACGATGTTGTTTCTCATATTGCGTTATAGTGATTAAAAGTATTGAGTACGTACATTACTGCGAAACCTTCACTCAGCTAACACATTCATACCGATACAAAATTAGGGTTCTGTTTTAACATTCGCATGGAATATTACAACCTTGTTACAAAAATTAAAAGAAGAAATATTAATGGCATCTTGACAATTGTCGACCTCTCTGACGAAATAGTTTTAATACAATCTGCCTTTTGATGGTGTTACTCTACTCTCTCGCTTTTAAGTGACACTGAATATGGGGAAAACCTGCGTATAATAGAATGATATAGCAGCTTGGCTCTAGGCCGACAACTATTATAACTACGCATGAGCATCGCTTTTACGTTGCGTGCTTTGGCATGAGAAAATGCAATCTATAGAGCGCGCTCTGTTAAATATTATGCTGAAGAATGATATTTGGTGCATCTCAGATATTTATTTCCTATGTTGTTATTCAAAAGGAATAGGAGGTTTGGAGACTTATATAGAGAATGCACAGTTTCAACTTCATTGGACCTCGTGTGGACCAAAGTAATTAATATATATATATATATATATATATATATCATATATATATATATATATATATATATATATATATATATTATATATATATTATATATATATATATATATATATATATATATATATATATATATATATATTTAAAAACTTGTGTTCTGTAATATTTTAAAGATATCTGTATGTAAACAACATTGTATATCTCGTTAATATATATATATATATATATATATATATATATATATATATATATATATTATATATATATATATTATATATATATATATATATATATATATATATATATATATATATATATTTATATATAATATTTATATTATTAAAAAACTTGTGTGTTATCTGCATGTGTTCTGTAATATTTTAAAATACCTTCATGTAAACAACATTGTAAATCTTATAATATATAAAAATATAATATAAATATTAAAAAAAAAAAACACATATTATAATAATAACATAATATATATATTTATAATAAATATATATTATATATACATACCTTAAAATACAATACACATACTAACAACATATATATATACCATAATTTAATTATAACTATATATTATTTATATATTAATAATTATATTATATATCACTTCTATATATATATACTATATATAATTAACTAACATTATCATACTATCACCTCATATAACTCACTATATATTATTATCACCTTATATATATATTATTATTTATTTAATATATATTTAATTTAATTTATATAATTATTATTATTTTCTATATATAAATTTTTATATATCATTTTTATTATTTTTTAAATTAATGCTCTAATTTTTTTCAGAGGTAAAATTTATTTTTA
>JABUQX010118699.1:10000-13170 GCA_015478945.1 Trachelipus rathkii | reverse complement strand
GAAGAAGTTGCGATGTAAATAAAAGAAGAAAAAATTTTACATCTCCAGTATTAGAAATTTAATTTCATGTGGGAAGGAATTTTTGAACCTTCACTGTACATACCTCCCCAGCTAGTCAGATTTGGAAAATGCAACTGAACGGTATTGATGAAAACAGTGGAGATGAAAATCGACACGGATGGAGGAGTCTGAACGAACGCCTTATGGATGTATAAGATCCAGGCCTGCAAAAGGTCACATGATAGAGGAAACAAAATGAAATGTGGTAAAAGAACAAAGCAAAACATTAGCAAAACGAATGTTAAGTGGTTCTTCCTTTATATATGTGTGGTAGCTGGCTAGAATTGAAAGTAGGCAGCAAAAAATAAAAAAAAGATAGATAAATCTACGGAGTAGATAAGTCATACCTTCGCTGTGTAAGTGAATCTCTGGAGGACCTTCGTCACACCAAGTGATCGTCCGGTTTTTCCTCTGACGCACGCTTGCCATGACATGACCCTGGGCTTTGCAAAGGGGTGTTATTTTGATTTTCCTTGTAGGGTTTGTTTCTGCGCGTTGTATGTTTAAATCTAGGGTTATCATTTCCAATACCAATATTTTACCTCTGTATAATCCTCCACCACCAGATTCAGATCCTGGGTAGAACTTTCTTTTAAGTTTGCGCAAGGGAGTGTTCGTTTGTCAATTTATTAATGCTGGATTGGGATTAACTTAGTATGTCTATTGATTAGGCCAAGAAGGTTGTATAGATAGCCTGGCTTCAGGCAAGTTTTGTTATCGTGAGTGTAACTTAAAGGATGAAAGAGTAGTCTATTCTCGTGGCCATTGTTACTAAATAAGAGCTAAGGCTGGCATATTTCCCTTTATTAAGTTAACAAAACAGTACTAAGTATGAAATATGGCTTTCCTTACCGTTAAAATAATGGTATAGCAAAATTTCCCTTAATGGCGGAAAAAAAGATATTTATGAAAGCTTTGATGTAATGAATGAATGGTGCTGCTATACTCATTTCAATCCCTGTTAATTTTTGCAAAATCTGGCTTCCATATTGGCCTTTTATTGGTAAATTATATTTACCACAATTATTAATTAGTTCACTTACTTTTTCCTGTTTTCGTCGTTAAATTCTGAATTAGTTTTGTTATGCCCGTATTAGGCACTTCAGAATAAAGCATATGGAATAAGTGCTATTCACTCATCACATTCGGCGATTCATATAAAAATCCGTTTCGCGATACCCAGGGTCATAGGTTTTCAGATATTTTTTTGAGCAATGCCTGTAATTTTTCAAATCATCAAAATTTAGCCCATTCCTGTTTTCCAGCTTCTCAGGTTGAGCGCAGTTCATTATTCAGGCTGAGAAAAATACATTCTTAACTGGTGTTGTTTACGGTTCTGTTCGGCACTGTAGGTGATTAGTATCATACCTTGCGTGGAATAAAGAATATCAGGACAAGATTTCGAGACGGAAAAAGAACAGAAATTACAGGGTGTTTTAAGAGATCAGTGTCAACGGTCTGGAGAGAATAGAAGACAGTTTTGATACTCAGGGCGCAAAGATTTAATGCGTTATTAACGATCTAGATTAAAGACGGATCCAGATTGGATAGGTAGCAAAGATGAAGTAGGTGGAGGTCATGAATTGACGAGTACAGTAGGCTGAAGAGAGCTTAAGGACTGCAAAATATAGATTCTTGCAGATCCAGTAGAAGTAGTCTGTAGATAAGGCAGATAAGTACATAAGTAGTTAGATAGGAATTTTTGTAGTCAGTAGGTAATAGTTAGTAGTAGGGAAATAGTAGGAAGTAGGATAGTAGGAATTAGTAGTAGTTTGAATCAGTAGGTTTAGTTACCAGTAGATAGTTAAAAGCTAGAGGGACAAGTATAGGATTAAAGAGATTACTTAATCTTCCACATTTTCGTTGTTGGGCGGTTGATATTGGAATGAGAGTGTGTTTATAGACATTGAAATTCTTAGTGGTTCATGGCTTGTCAAGGTGTTTAGGTAATATTTTTGCAGGTATAGTGGCGCTAGGTTGCGGTATCGTTGTACCACTTTTCATGTTCTTTCAAAGTCGTTGGTGTCTTGTTTTAGTAGACAACGGCTGATCCAATGCTTATTCACCAATACTTGAATCACACCTTGGAGTTGCTTTTGGCGATTTAATTTATCTCGATTTCCTCGGGGGGTTTTGACTCATTAGTCATCTTTTCGACTTGATAAGATTTACTTGTTTTTTAATTGAAAGTTCTCTTTCTATTCGGAACGTGTTCATGCCGAGGCTGGTTCTTTATTACAATAAAGGCAAAATAGAAATATTGCCTGAAGATTTACGTTTCGTCTTCGCTTTTTGGGGCAATTTTGACAAAATTACATTGGCCGGATGTTCCTGGCAAATTGTAGTAATTTGCTTTTGTTTCTTGTATAACATTGGATCATTAGTAGATGACCGCACGTTTGCTGCAAAATGACGAATAAGTCTTGTTTCGACACTTCCGGATATCTGTCCGGCTCTTTTACAGTAGTTGGCAAAAATTCTTGTGGGTTTAGACCACCGTTGATCGTTTTATTTGTTTGATGTTGTTGGGATCTATGACCATGTACTTTGATGAAATTGAAGTATTTTGATAGATGGGAAAAGATTTATCTTTAGAAAAGGTATGAGAACCTTGATACTTTTCATTAAGTTGAAAGTGACAAAAACATTTCCAGCTCCAATGAGACCCACGGTTTAGTTAACGTTTGATTTTCTGCCTTAGCATTTGAGGGAAATGCTGAATATTCCTGGAGATGGAAGTTAGGATACATGTTCTTAACGGATATCACTCTCGATTCACACTGGTGTGGGTGAGGAAGTTTTGGTCTCAACATTTGGTTTGAAACAAGTTTCCGTGTGTTCAAAGTCAAATAAGATTATCTAGATTTTGTTCAATAGATTGCTTTTTAACATTCAACCAATTCCAAATTGATGGCTTGTGTAGTTGATAGAGGATCATTTTGATTTAGAGGTGGTTTGTACAAGAGTTGTAAGGAAGAGGACATTGGAGATCAGGCAATCGGTGTCGCCAATTTAATTTAGCATAAGTGAGAGGATTTGTGAAGCTGTGTTGTAGTTGTTCTGCGTTAAAGAGGTTTTGATTTAAGGTCGCAGTTGGTATCAGTGGAGGT
>JABUQX010118699.1:0-2500 GCA_015478945.1 Trachelipus rathkii | reverse complement strand
ACGTGTGTTGATGCGTTCTAAAACCTCAAAGATGGTGGAAACTACCCACTCAGCAATAGCGGGAATCGACTCTGCATACCTCAAAACATAATACTAGCCAACACCAAGCTCGGCTCTGTAGCTCCAGAAATAAAAAAGTTGTACAGTTGCATTAGAAAAGGGGGTAGCGCGGTACTATCTCGTAGCTAAACCATGCGGTAAGCAAGTTGTATTTGCGATCATAAACCACATGAATCGTGTTCAGCAGGTATCGATTTATAATACTAATCCGATAACCGTATATTTTGGCGTATATTCCATGACATACGATATACCATGCTAGTGCTAGAAAAGTAGAAAACGGGGGGCGGGGTACTAAAACCAGGGTAGGTTGTGCCACAATGCCATTATCAAAAACCATGGCAATCAACCTCCCAACCTTAAACCATAGGGTTAGACACCTGATCAGGTTATATTCTATGTATGTAGCAGATATGCCATGCGCTAGGAAGTGCTAGAAAATATACATGCGCGAGTGTGTGTGACGTCACTTCTAGCACATACCGAAAATTGGATTTATACTTATATATTTTTTATTAAATCATTTTTTTAATTTATTATATATATTATATATATATATATATATATATATATCATATACATATATATATATATATATATATATATAGTATATATATTAGTTATATATACTATATATACCTAATTCTTCTCAGAATTATTACATGTTTTTTTTTTTGTTACAATGTGTGGTTTTTTTGTTACATTTTTTTTCGGGGGGCGTTTTCGGACCCCACACTGACAGAAAGGAAAAAAACAACCAGATACAAGCATGGTTGATAGAGTTAGAACACATACGTGGATACATGCCACATTTTCAATTAATTGGAATTGTTTTTTTTTTTTCTTGACAAGTGGTTTTTTATTAGATGCTTCAACTCAATGGCGTCCGGGGGGGGGGAGGGACTCACTAAAATTTTCATGAGAAATTTTGTGTGGAATTGAGATCAAGGATGGGGCCAACAGGAGAAATGAATCAAATATTATACTAATGGTATAAATTTCTTAAAGATGCAGCTGAATGCTGGAAAAGTTCTCAAGAATGGACCGCTCAAAAAACGCTTGAAAATTTTTTGAAATTTTTTCAAAAATTTATTAACAAAATTGCCCAAATATTTCATAAAAGATCGACTTCGAAAACCATTATACAATTTTTTCACTCATGACTAGATGCGAATAATACGGTGCACCAAATTCTTTTCCCTCTAGACCTCATATTTACTTGAGATACAGCAATGGGTTGTTTTTATGCTAACAAATGGCTTGGTTTCTTTTTTGTTGTAACAGCACATACTATATATTTACGGTATATATATAGTATTATATATATATATTATATATATATATATCATATATTAATATATATATATATATATATTATTACTACTATATATAAAGGACAGGACATGATGAACAATCCTTTTCTGCGGTAGAGCGAAGGCAAGAAGATAACGTAAGATAAAAAAGTAAGAAATTTTGTACACATTGAGGCAAAGGTTGGGAGTGGGGGTAAGGGGAGGAAAGGAAAGCGAATAGATTGAGGGGCTCGCAGAGTAGAGATGCAAAGCCATTGTGGATGGGCGGATAAGGGTTGATACACAATGAATAAAAACCATTCCAGCTATCTAGAAATAATAAGCCAATTTTTTCAATAAAACTGAGCTTTGAAACATCTCCCGCCGCTGCGGCTTGCGTTCATACTAACTATAATCAAAGCAGGTGGCCAGGCATATATATGCTCAAACAGGTGTCTTAAAATTGCCAAATGTCACCAAGATAAGGTGTAGTATAAATTAAATTCAAAAGGGACAAAGAATTTATAACTTGAAAAAACTTTTCCAAATCAGAACAATACGATTTAATGACGATGCTATTAGTCTGCATCAGTCATAAACTAAAGACAATTACTCGTGCCGGCAAGGTTAACCAACCTCAGCACGCGAAACTATTAATACTAATATACTAATATATATTTGCATTCATATTTCTTTAACATTCTTTGCGTCCAACCAGGCAACATCTTACTGACCACCATTTTATCCACATATTCATATACACATACTTAAACCCTCCACACCCCTCTTTCTAGACAACATCTTAAAGGCATTCCCACTAGTTGTATCATTGTGTGAGGCTTGCAAAGAATTGCCCACATTGTAAGTTCTGTGTGTGTCATATAAGGCGGACTAAGGGATGTGGTAGTTGGTTGGCTGGCCACTACCTCTTATCTTTTGCCAAGGAATGCTAATGCATGCCTTCGGAGAAGGTCGCGAAAATGTGATGAATCATATGGGTATATGGAATATCAGGGAAATAAATGTTGAGGAGAAGAGTAGAGAGGCTGATGGACTGTATAACAGAAACAGAAAAATTTGATTTCCTTGTTCTGACTGAAACAAAGATGCAAACAGGAACTGTGAAATGGTGGTGTGTATCTCTCTCC
>JABUQX010118698.1:0-27500 GCA_015478945.1 Trachelipus rathkii | reverse complement strand
ATATATATATATATATATATATATATATATATATATATATAAATATATATATATATATATATATATATATATATATTATTATATATATATATATATATATATATATATATATATATATATATATATATATATATATATATATATATATATATATATATATATATATATATATATATATATATATATATATATATATATATATATATATATATATATATATTACTGCGACTTATGTTTGAACTTATTCATGTCATTTGACTCTTTCACGGATGTCAAAAATTCCACATCCGATACATCACTAAATTATATATATATATATATATATATATATATATATATATATATATATATATATATATATATATATATATATATATATATATATATATATATATATATATATATATATATATATATATATATATATATATATATATATATATATATATATATATATATTTAATCACCCTATCAAATTTTCACACAATAAAAACCTGATAAATGATAATATTGTAGCTTTCACACTGTTCTGATTGTCTTGTTTTCATGCTAATGTCTGTTGTTGTTGTTGTTGTTGATATTATTATTATTATTATTATTATTATTATTATTATTATTATTATTATTATTATTATTATTATTATTATTATTATTATTATTATTATTATTATTATTATTATTATTAGGAGTAGTAGTAGTAGTAGTAGTAGTAGTAGTAGTAGTAGTAGTAGTAGTAGTAGTAGTAGTAGTAGTAGTAGTAAACAAGCAATAAAAATAACTGAAACAAAAAATTCTAACCTAATTGAATTTAATCATATAACCAATGATGAGCCGGAGCTGGAGCTGGAGCTGGAGCTGGAGCTGTAGCCGGAATCGGAGCCGAAACCGGAGCCGGAGCCGATTCACACCGGTTTTCCCGAACCGGTAATTAAATTTTTTTCAAGAAAGTAAATTGGAAATTAACTCTTTTATTTATTCAATTAAACGAACCGGTAATTAGCTTTTATGACCCTGCAGAGAACCAGTTGTTAAAATTTTGGAAGCTCACAACCTGGTTTAACTGATGAATCATACGTCAAAGGAAGGAACTGGCCCAAACATTCTAAATCTGATGTAAAAATGAAAAAAAAATTATAGAAAATATTAAAAATAAACCAATTTTAAATTTTATTCTCAATCGGAAATGATTTGGCGAGTTCTTTCTTATGATTTCTTCATCAAATTCAGATCAGAAAATAAGGTTTATATATATATATATATATATATATATATATAAATATATATATATATATATATATATATATATATATATATATATATATATATATATATATATATATATATATATATATATATTATATATATATATATATATATATAAATATATAAATATATATATATATATATATATATATATATATATATATATATTGCACAATGCCACCAGAAACGCGCAATGCCCTTTTCAAAAGGAGGGGGCAAAAAAAAAAAAAAAAAAAAATACAGAAACAAAAGGGATAGTAAACCTCACCCGGGAGCGGACGTGGGACTTAAAGAGAGGAAGATTGAATACTGCAGGAAAAATAGATGAAGGCAAGGAGTTCCAAAACAAATGTGGCTGAAAGAAGGAGGTGCACCACAACGAACGAGCCTTCGTTGAGTCTTAAATATTCGCACAATATTCATGTGAGATCAAGGCACCTCTTGCAGGGTTTGCCAAAATGTTTTTCGAAAAAACCCAACGACCCAGGGTTTTTTCGAGTTTTTTTCAGAAAAGACAGAAAACCCAGGATTTGCTTTTTTCAGGGTTTTTCAGGATTTTTTTACACAGATTTTTAGAAAAATGGGTTAACTCATTTACTAGTTATATATATATATATATATATATATATGCAAACATTTTTATATATATATATATATATATATATATATATAAAGAGATATATATATATATATATATATATATATATATATATATATATATATATATATATATATATATATATATATATATATATTTATATATATAATATTTTATATATATATATATATATATATTATATTTTCCATAATTTTTATGTTTATACAATTATATTATAAATATATAATCTAAAAAATTAAATTTTTTTTTAAATGCTAATGTTATCCGGAAGTTATCCGGAAATTTAACTGCCCACAAAGCAAATGTAAAGAAACGAATGGAGGATGCTTTAGAACCATTCTTTTATGTAGCCAACCTTCTGGATCCTAACATAATGGGTATGTAATGAAATTTAAGCTGAAATACATTTATAATAAAAACCCATAGATAACCAGTAAGTTTTGAGATATCGGATTGAAAAATAATATTTTGCTGTTAATGAAATACATATAAGCCATATATATATATATATATATATATATATATATATATATATATATATATATATATATATATATATATATATATATATATATATATATATATATATATATATATATATATATATATATATATATATATTATATATATATAATATGTAATCATATTTTCGCTTTATAGGATCTGAATTATCCAGTCAGCAGCAAGATGAAGCTGAATCCTGGTTGAAGTTATACAACCATGAATATTTCGCACCTTTCATGGCATTTGCTATTAAAGATAACAGTTTTTTTCCATCCTCTATGTTCGATGAAACTTTATTAAGAACATATAAATCTTGTCCTTCAAAATGGTGGAAAATTATGGAAAAACGAACATCAAAAAACAATCTCTTGCCAAAAGGATTCTGCATATTCTGCTCAGATCTTTTAAGCTGTCCACCAAGTTCTGCCTCTATTGAAAGGGTGTTCTCGACATTTGGCCATATCTGGTCTAAGCTAAGAAACAGGCTTGGTGTACAAAAGGCCAGCAAGCTTGTCAAAATATATAAATTTCTTAATAAATGAAGGTGATTCCAAATGAAACACCAAAATAAATAATTTGTTAGGGAATTAAAATTTTTTTGAATGAATTAAAATTTAAAGGAAAATGTATATGGTTTTAATTTCCAAATTAACTCTTTTAAAAAAAAAAACATTTTCTTATTTTTCTATAATTTTTTTTTGAAAAAACCCAAATTTGGGTTTTTTCAGGTTTTTTTTTTGTCCTTCAAAATGGTGGAAAATTATGGAAAAACGAACATCAAAAAACAATCTCTTGCCAAAAGGATTCTGCATATTCTGCTCAGATCTTTATTCTCAGCACCTGCCGTTGTAATACCTATAAAGAGAAAGGGCGCCAAGTCACGTCGCAGAGAAAGAGGGTCAAGGGAGTCAGAAAGTAGGGAACAATTTAAGTCTCTTAGCCTTAGCGTCAACCCTATCCAAAAGGAGGGTGGTACCGGATCCACCCTAAATGAGAGAACAGAATTCCATGGGGCGAATATATATATATATATATATATATATATATATATATATATATATATATATATATATATATATATATATATATATATATATATATATATATATATATATATATATATATATATATATAATCAGATGAATTTGATCCAACATACGTTATTCATATTACTCGTCAAGGCTTTTTGGGTGATTGAGTGCGTTTACAGGTCTCATTTTTCTAAAGGTTTACACAATTTATGATGTTAGTCATCGTTTATACATACGAATACATTGAATTGCTATATTGCCGCCATTTTTAATTTACAAACGGATGTAGTAATTGTTTATTGTTATTATATTTAAACCGCTACTTAAAGTCCACGTGTAACTGCAAACGTTTGAAATTGTAATGAACAATGGTTTCATTGCCAAAGTAAAGTTCTTGCTGGTGACATATGTTAAATATTTATACGTTGTCTTTAAAGTGAAATAATTGAAGTGTTTATATTGTCTCTTTACCAGTGTTTTCTTGAAATTATTTCTAAGTGTCATGGTATTATCCGATGGTTATTAAATGGTTCCTCTGACTTTAATGAGCAAAGTGTTAATCAACTCGGGAACACAGAAATCTAACTTACTCAAAAAGCTCAGAAATCTTTACAAGACTACAAAATTTACAGTTCCCCTTCTAGCATTTCTGTTAATACTACGTCAGAAAGTAGTGCATACTGAATTCCAATAGCATTTAGCGTGTCACCATCTCATTACCACAATGTAAATTCAACATATAAATTACTTATATAACTTTACTACCTTTCCCACAATTTATATCCAATACAGTCCGCGACTTTACAAGAAAACAAATCGACGGTAAAAACCTCTCCCTCATCGTCCGGCAATTCGAAAAGTAATCCAATACCAAAAGTATCAAAACCAATTCCTGTAATACTTCTCCCAATACGAAAACCTGTTAATGAACCATCAAACCTCAAAGAAATTGACACTGGCAAAATCATAAAGCAAATTATTTTTCAGAAAAGTCGAAAATTAATGAAAGGAAAAAACTTACACCCGAATATCTTTCAAAAAAAAGCTTTATTTAAAAACAACTCCAGAGTACACCATCAGTACTGGTGTTTATAAAAACACTTAAACCATTACTTAAAGCAAACCTCTGAAGTCAATGATGTTTCCCGCAAAGAAGGTAAGAAGATATATAGATTAATTATATATATATATATATAGAGTGATAATATATATAGTAGTATATATATATATATATATAAGTAATATAGGGTGCACAACTTATATATATAGATATTATAATATATATGTAGTAAATAATAGAGTACGCTATATATTTCGACTTGGATACGTATCGTACGAGGACTTTAAATTTCAAGACCCGTCTAGAGTAATAATTACATTATAATATATCTCATCTACTGCGTAGCATATAGGCCTTATTAAAGAATGAAAGAGCATTGAGTTTATAAACACTATGTTTATTACTGTTTGACAAGAGGAATGGGTATTAGTATTTAGCATATGAGTAATTATCATCGATTATTTATCAATATAATCATTTCCTCCTTAATTCACCCTCTCATATAGTCACCTACTCTCTATTAAACTATATTATCGTATAGATAATGTAGACATAGCTCATATTAATATCGATTGAGTTCAGAGACATGTGATTCACCGTTAAACCTTATGTATGAGCGTATGAATGACTTTAATATGTATTCGTGCATACATACGCGAAGCTATAATATATATAACTAAGGTACAAGAGCTTATATGCGACTGATATTTTATATAAACAGACTACCGTCTACTCCTCTCTGGTCGGTAATGATATAACTATGAGATACTGATAGATAGCGCCCACCACACGCCTTAAGCGCGGATCGTGATTCGTCAGTCGCAATACGATCAACTCCAGGATCCATTAGATCTCCTAACCCCCTTTTCCCTAGGATGCCTTAATGTAGGACTCCCTACATATGAGAAGAAGATGAAAACTCTACGAGAGTTACTGATGTATATAGTATTTTGTATCTTTTTGCATCCCATTGCCCACCGTAGATCGCTTTTAACCTTCTCGAGTCCTCGCTTCGGTTATTTATTCGCAGTGATCATACCCAATAAGCTTAATTCTAATTATAGTACTAATGTATCCACGTCCCTCACACACACAGAGTCTTTACAAGACTGAAGATTGCCTTCTCCTTTCAGCCACTAAGACTTTAGTTATAGTCATTTCCCCTTCTCATAATAAATCTAATTCCGACTGTATGAATTATATGATGCAATTCAGACTCTGATCTTTCCAGTGAGTCAATAATCTCGCATCTATGGCAGCGTAAACCATGTCGAAGATTTACAGTTAATCTCAATATACATTCCTATCTAATTGCTAGGCTCTCGAGTCTAATATAATTAGGGCAATACCGTTAGGGATATTGTTGTTCCTTCAAGGATTATTGCGCAACTAAGTCCACAACCGAGAGAAGAAAGTATAACTATCTACAGGCCAATACAAAAAGTATAGACCCGTACTCACCCCAAAATAATATATTATTGTGTAGTGATAAAGCCAGCTCGCAGAGCTCGTATAAAGATATATCTAAGTATTAGATGGGCTTAACATTCAACGATTTTGCTTCTTTTGGGCCTTTTTAACAAAAGATATATACATTAGTGTATACTATTATAGGTAAAATATATCATTTAAAGAAGGGAAGATTGGAATACAATATTTTACAAAACTGAATTGAAAACTTTCGATATTATTATAGTAATTGTAAAAATGTGAAATACCAATAACGAAGACATCATAATAAGGAATAGTATACATATTTTCTTTCTAGCTCATTACATAACAACTCCTCACCTCGCACAGGTCCTCCGTTAATGGGGCCTGATAATATAATAGTACGTAATAGACTAACGATCTGACTCACTATTGCCTGCTTCATTAGTTAGTAGTGATGGCCTAGTATAGGTTATGAGTCTTTGTCCAAAGCCACTCGAGTTCTTTCTCGCCTTAGCATACGGAGTAAAGTAGTATACGCCTTTAATCATAAAAAAGAGTATAACTGACATCATCTCAACCTTGTCTCAAAAGACTTTTATAGTATATTCACAGCGAGTATATAGGGAAAGATTGCAATACCGATAATACCGTGAGACTCATATTTTTCACACTTATGGAAAGGTGAACTAGTAAATATTGGCGAAGAAAAGGAGAGTCCGCCTCTGATCCTTCTTAACTATCCGACACACGCAATAATAGCTGCTGAGGACGCTGAAATTGCATTATGCAATACTAAGGAGACTCTCTGGTAGTAACTCTTGGTTTTCTCCAAGGCAACTAGCGTCATTTGCTTAGACCATCTGGAATTCATCGCTCTTTCCGAAAGTCGACAGCTATACGGGCTTTCCAGTACATGCGCTGGCTCGCTATGAATACGTCCGTGAGGATCCATCCCCGGTCCTTTGAACACGTATGTGTTGCTGGTATGCTATATTAACAAGATTTGGATTGAATGATCATTCTCTTCCATGCATTCATCTAACAATTATGGTGTTTCCACCCTCTAGAGAATGTACCGGGATGACTTTGCGTAGCAGGCGGTTGGTAGTTCCTATCCCAAACCTTTGAGGCAAAAGATCCGAAGTTGGCGGGACAATGCAAAGATGTTTCAGTGACATGTTGTTAGGACAATATCCAAAAATACCAATTTGAGGCCGGGGGACGAAGGTTTAAGTATGGGCACGTTCAGTCACTGCTCTCCAAGGCTGCCCCTCCTTTGGGATTATCCACACTAATTGACTGTGATGCTTATTGTCTAGCTTTCTTGAGTTCACAAGTGCGGCACCTAGCATATTTCGATAGCTTATCGGAGAGAGTTTTTGTCTACAGACCTGCTGTGTTCCGGGATTGCTTGATGGGAGTGCGAATAAGGTTTATGCTCCGTCTTCCTTCGTCTTCCTTTTCTCGGTTAAATATTCCCCGAGTTTTGAGGGAGGTTCTGTCTTATCTCCTGGACTTTATTCCTGCTTTTCAGTTATGATCTCACCTGCACATCTAGCTCTATCCACTCATATGCCGATGACTCGGAACACCCTTCTTCTTCAACTCATTTCAATTCTGCTACCTCTTTTTACTTTCTAGAATTGCTCTGCGTGCTTAATTTCTTCCGACTCCATATCTCGCTGAGTCATGCAGAACCTAGAATATCGTCTGTACGGTTGCGGCGGTAGGCAATCGTCGCTTGTGAAATTAATTCTTTAAAAGAACCCAAGCTTTCACAAGTGGCTCCCCTCTCTAAGTGATACAACTCTCTCTTTGTAAACGCTCTTCTATCTCATGTTTCGCCGGGTTCAGTACTCTCGCTTGCGTCTTCCTGTTGAATCATAGTATAGATAACCACCCCAGTGCCTATATGATGCTGCCAACAGTAAACATTAGATTGAAGAACTAGCTCTGTTGAGATAACCTGCTCACAATTCAGCAATTGGGTTGCATAGGGCGAGTTAAAGGCTCTTCCAAAAGCCAACTGAAGTTATCCTATAAGCTGCGCCGTGTGAGAATCATTTATTGTTCCTCATTCCTCTCCTTCCATCTGCCCAATCCACCCAAGGGTTTTTTTTTTAACTTTTTCACACACCCCTCAGTTGTAATATTATACAGAGGGTTCTCTGATCCTGCCCCTCTCGATATAGGAAAGGTACACATGTCTACTGCTATATGTATCTGGTGGATTTGTTCATGGAGCTCTTATGGATTTTTCACCGAGCCTTTTGGAATAACGGTCCGAGTTCAAAGGCTATCCACTAAAAAGACTTTATAAACTGTCCTCTAATTTGTACCATTCTGTCTACGGCGCTGATTTGGGTGCTCTATATCGCTTTTCTTATAGGTAACTGGTAGCGAGTGGCAAGAGTGTCATCAATCACTAATATGTGTTGAGGGATTAGAGCTGTGGAACTGTACTGTGCGTCTGAAAACAGAGGGGATAAACTTCTCTACGGCGAAGTGCGCGCCCCGCTTTCCTGGGTAGCACCGGGAAACCTTCTCGTCTTCTCGTCCTGACATCGCACTTAAAGGGACAAGACGTGCTAGTGTCGGCCAGCATGACATTTGCGAAGCGTTGAAAGTTGCAATCTTCCATGGCCAACTAGTTCGCTAGAAGTATAATCCAGTGCCTGCCATTCGCTTCTCCCAACCGACCAGAGCCAACAACTCATGTTCTGTTTGCCCAGTCCAGCTCTGTGCGATGCTCGACTTGTGGTGACTACTATAACGTGAGCACATTGAACGTGTGAAATTTGTTGGTTAAATATTGCAACCTTTCCGCATAATGTCTATGTAGCGTCTGCACTGATTTCATCATCTCAAGGAGTGCCCGTCTCTGTCCGTTACTTATCTCTAAGATTTGAGATTGCTCCGCGTCAGCGTGTAAGAGCGCCGACTGTGCATGGTATAGGTTACCTCAAGTGCGGTGGAGGACAGGAAATGCGATCACAGTACATTAACCGGTTGTAGTCTGAAATATTTGCTTTGCAACAGTGATAACACCCCCTCCTGGCCTGAATATAGGGATGTGTGGGCCCAAATTAGGCCATATGTAAGCGAGATGAGACGAAGAAAAAGTTCTGAGAAAAGGCAATAAGTGATAATGATAAAACTGTAAAAAAAAAATATATAAAAGAAAGAATAGATATTAATGACAGAACGAGATAAAACGTTAGATAAATTACAATAATCCTCAGGTAAAAATAGATTAATTGCTAAAATGGAAGGATTGAAATTCTATGATATAATTTTTTCTAATTATATAATACCTGTTAGTTGTGAGTCACACGGCAAATCATTATGAAGTTAATCCTATGTACTTAAAATAAAACGACTTATACTTATAAATTACATACGGCAATGAGGATACTATAAGTATTATATATATATATATATATATATCTGTAGTGAGAGCTTAAAATAATATATATTTTAATTAATCGACAAGCAAACTGATAGAGGAATTGTAATTGACTGACTGAGCTATTATATATTATTGTGTTATACTATGTAGATATAATCATGTCTGTATTTAGAGCTTAATCTCTATTAGAATAACCCGATTATTTGTATCTTAATATTTAATTGTAATAAAATTAACAACAGCTCATTAGCTGCGTGCCATTCCTGATTGCTATAGTGAAAAAATAAGATACAAAACTATAAATAAAGCTTTATAGTAGTCATATTATGCGTATCAAAATAATATAGATAATTATTATTTGATGTGTTAAAATATTTTAAATATGGTATTGAATTTTATAAAATAAAAAGAAATAAATTACAAAATATAATAATAGTATATCGTAGTGATGTTAAAGGTACTTACGAGTCAAAATAGGTATGTGATTTTATTATCATTTATAGATTAATATATATACAAGCTTAATATGTTATATTATTGTAAATGTTATAATTAAATTTAAAATATTTTTTAATTTAGAAGATATTTTTATATTAAAAACTATTGAAAGTGAGCGTGTCTTTATTTAGTAATTTTTTTTATCAAACCATAGGTAGAGCCATTTATCATTTCTTTCTCCATCTATATATGTGTGATAATATCAAGTTACACTACTTATTAGCCCCTATATATATATATATTATAATATTTAATATTAATATCATTACTCTACTTTACATTATATTAGGCCTTATCAATATGACGAGATAATATCAATAGATTAACCCTAATAATATACTGATAAGTAATGGGCCCATAGGTATGCGCCAAGTATCATTATTATGGTGATATATACTATGTCATTATAGATTTTTTCTTTATCAGATAATGGGTAATGATTACAGGCATAATATGTTTACTAAAATAACACTTCCATATAATAATATTGTCAAGGTGATAAGATCTGGTGACACTTCGACGTTAACTGAATTTTATTATTAATTCTCTTCACTCTATTCTCAATGCAAAGGAACTGCTCCTTTGAGTTTTCTCTTAGTCGTTTCTGTTTCTCGTGTTATTATTCACCATCTGGTTAAATTCCACTTTTAGCACCGTTGTTCATCCATCATCTATAAATCTGGATTATTATCCTTTTATTTTCATCTCACCAATATAAGATTTGAAAATCACAAAATGAACAACAACATTTAATTACCTCAAGCGTCTCTCTCTCTCTCTTACGTGCTCTCCTACCACTCTGCGATCTCCTTCTCTCTCGTATCGGTCTCACCAATTAAATCTCTCTCGTTCTCTCTTCAGTAAATTGGCTATGACGATAATAATAATAAATAATAATTCTTACGTTTGACTCTCTCTCTTTCTACTCTCTCTCTCTTATCTCATACTCTCCTCTCATACTCTCTTCAATCTAATTAAGCTTCATCTCTTATTCATCAATCATTACTATACTCTCTACTCTCTCTTACTCTCTCTATCTCTAACATCTCTCATCTCTCTCTAGAGAGGTGAAAGAAGAATCGCAAGTTTCTTCGATATCTCAACACGCACAATCTTCAAATTACGCTAATTCTCTCTCAACTGCTAAACACCCACGAGTCGAACCTTAATTCCGCTAAGTTGATACATATCATATATCACAATGTGACATCCACGTAAGTAAGGCATCTATCCTTAATTAAACCTGTCCTTCACATATTTTACATTTATCTCATCTTACTTTTTCTCAACTTGAGCAAACTAATATACAATAATAATGTGTTTTCTATTCATGGATCGAGCAATAATATTTTATTTAAACGTTAATTATTGATAAGTGTTGTTATACCCTACTCATTGTATGAGAATAACCTAATAGTATTGACACTCTACGCTCGTAAGTTTATTTTATCATTAATAATATTATAGTTATTTAATATATATATATTATAAGTATTATATATAATATATATATTATATAGAATGGATATATTATATTGAAGAGATATATATATAAAGTATAATTATATATATAATAATTAATAATATTAATATAATAATTATAATATATTAGTAATGAATATATTCACACCTACATATAATTATTATTTATAGATAGATAGCGCAATAACGCTCAAGATATTATTATTTATAGTAATATGAGAGTCGCAAAATATGTTTATACACCTCTTTAATAAAAATAATAATAGTTTTTATATGAGTGATACGCAATAATATAATTTCTGAGATATAAATTAAACAGAGCACCTATATTTTTTTAGAAATATATGTCGTGAGCGGCAAAACAAACTAGTGTGTATTCTATAAAAGGTAGGAATCAGTGTATGCTAAAAATCTATGCTATATATATATATATATATATATATATATAGGATATATAAATAAGAATAAAATTATTATGTGTAGATATAAATATATATTGGGATAAGTATGCAACTATGAGATAGTATATATTAATATTCTATATAGCTATATTATATACTATATATATGTATATGTAAATCTTTTTCCTCCCAAGTTAAATTGCAATTTTTTTTCTTCAAAATAAAAGAAAAAGTCAAAGACCGATATTAAAAGAAAGATATTCAAAACACCTTTACCTGCACAGGCAGAAGAGATCTGCTTCACTACTAATGACAATCTATATACCTAACTATATTTATAATATATATTTATTATTCTTAAAAAACTTAAAGCTGAAGATCTGTTAATTTATTTAGTATAAATATTTATTTTTTATATATATGATTATTTAGATATATATATTTAATATTTATTATACTATATAGAATATAAATATATTATTATTAGCTATATCATAAATATATTACTATATGATATGAATATTTAGATATAATATATGTTATATATAATATATTGGAGTATATTAATAAATATTATAATAATTAATATAATATGATAATAATATTATATATAATAGATGAATATATATTTAATACTCAATATTAAATACATTCAACGTATTTAGTGCTCGACTCTGTATTCTAAATTTATTTGTCTATTCATGTTTTATTTATTATAGTACTAATTTATTAACTAAAGACAAGAAAAATATTGACAATAAATCATATCTGTATAACAATTCTTTATATAATATATATTAAATTTTTAAGATAATTAAGTCACCAATAAATTTACAGTTTCAATAGATGTAGTTATAACGACCTTTGGTTCTCATTATTTGTACTTCCAGAATAATATAAATATTGGCCATATAGGAAATATAGAAAAGAACTCCAGCTATATATGACGGTGGTATGATGCACTGATGTTTTAATATTAGCTGAATTTTTAATTGTTCATTATACTCTTTCGCATCGCATTTAGTCTATAAGCAATTAGATCCCGATATTATTAGTACTTTCATTCTTTTTTATATCGAATGGATTGTATAACTGTATTAATGAATAATAATTTGAAATATACCCTTCAATGTTTTTCAAATTTTTGAATAATGATTTGAAACATCTCACTCATGATCGTCGTACCCGGTTTAATTTTTTGATTCTTCTTTATACAATCTAGAAGCATTCCATTCAGTTCGATTAGTGAACAAGACATAAAGAAAACCTCTGTTCGATTTCCGGCACACCCCTACCAAATATCATTGTCTGGGAAGGTATACGGGCCAGTGAGGAGTTTTTTCTTTTTGAAAAGTGGTCTCATCGACCTTCGACCGTATTTGCTCGACAACCACCAATGGTGCATATCTTCCTTTAATAATAGATGCGCAACAAATCTGTAAATCAGTAAAAAGGTTATAAATTTCTTTGTAAATGGGGATAAATTTTTAAGTTAACATAAGTATTATGTTAGGATTAAATTGTGAAAAACCCATTTTAAACCTAACCGGATAAACCTAAACACTAACGAGTTGCTAACCTTAACCTAACCTAACCCTACCTACCCAAACCTAACCTAGTTGTTCGGATATAGTTTTTTAGTTTCCGAACTCGATAACCTAAATCCATAAAAATTTCACAGAACTTATCTCTACCTAATACTTAGGCTCGACACACTAACTAACCTAACCTAAACAACTTACGTTAAATTAAACCTACCCTAACTATCGTAAACCTAAAACCTAACTAGCCTAACACAATTTGTTTCTGATAATTATTTTATTATTAATATAAAATTATATTATTAAGTAATTATATAATATATATTAATTATAATAATAATATATGTATATAATATAGTAATATATTAATGATATATTAAAGATATTATATATATTAATATTAATTAGATATATATAGTATTATATATAACGAACTCTATTGTTCTCAGCAACAGAAAATATATCATATTTACGGGCAGACACACGGAGAAATTTTTAATTCTCGTCGACACAAATTGTCAAGAAGATAGTGAATAAATTTAGCACCAATGAAATAAAACAAAAAAGCAAATAATGTAGAATTTGAAAGAGTAAAATTTATTCCTTTGAGCCATGAGTGGATTTTCAGATGGAGACCATTACCATGGGCAATTCTCTTTTGAACAACAAAATAGTATCCAACGATACTTGAAATTATGTAGTAGGTTTAGAAAGCGCAATGAAAATTTTCACATTCCCATGCCGTTATAGGAGCAGGTTCATTAACTTAAGGAACTATTTCAATTACATCTTTGGAAAAAAATGATAAACAGCATCAACTTCATTTTAACACGTTCATTAAAGAAAGCAAAGACAAATCCATCTTTTCGTCAACGTTGACCTAAGCTTAAATAGAGCTAATAAAAACAATCATTCCAACACCTAGTGAGTATGCAACCATAGGCCTAAGTATGCTTCAATATATATAGTACTATTATATAATATATATCATATATATAATACAAATATATATAATACATATAATAAATAATAATAAATATATGGTATATTATTATAGGGTATTTAAATGAGAATCTGAAAGGCTGCCGGAAAAAGGTAAATATAGGGAAACGGTATAAATGACTTCAAAATAAGTATATATATATATATATAATATATATATATATTTAGAAAAAAATAAAAAGTAAAAAAACAAAAAACAACTTACAGCGCTTCACAAAATAAATAAATATTGAAAGCTATTTTCCCTTTATCGTTAAATAAAGAACGATGTCCCTGTTCATCTCTTAACTTGGAGGCAAAAGTTATTTATCTAATGATCCCAAGACAGTATGTCAATATATATATATATACTGTTTCAGAAAATACAAAATACTACTAAAGAAGAAAAGATTTGTAATGAAACTACAAGTAGTCACGCTAAAGATACTATTAAATATGGAATCAAAATTTTCCTTTCCTTCCTGTCAAGCAAACCATATTTAAGAAGTAGCATTTCTGCCTAAGACTTAAGGACTTCACCATTCGTGCTAGGCCTACTCTGTAGTCGTTACTGAGGAAAAGTCTTCAACTCCCTCTAATTTTTCAAAAACTCCTGTTTCTATGCCTGCAGTTCCTCAGCTTCCTGTGTCATCAGTTCCTCAGGTTCCTACGCTTGCAATTCCTCAGGAGAAGTATTCGAATGGCGTTGTAACAACTAGAAGTTCGGAGACTATTTCGGATGATGAATTGACTTGGAGCAAGGGAATTTGCTCTGGTAAACCTATTAGCAGTAGTGGTAGTACTGGTAATGATCCATCTGAATTTTCAATAAATAATCTACCAAAGTCCAAACCAGTGGAATCATTGAACAATCGTGAAGATTTTGCCACTCCTGACAAGGATATCAATAGCAGTAAGTTTCACTCTCCATCTTTGTATATAGGAAAGGTATAAGTTGGTTCCTCGTTAGGTGTTCAAATTATTAGCATTAACAAATGTTTGGAACTGTTTATTGAATTGCAGATTTTTTAATGCTTCAAATGTAGTGTAGATATTGAGCTTTTTAAAAGTAGTAACGCTGTAGAAATCTTTTTAATAGAAATTATTATTTTGTTTTTATTAGTTTTAAAATAGAAGTAACTGAGTTGCGATAAAAGCAATAGTTTATCTTTGATTATTATCGTTCCTATTCCAGATGTATCTGCTTCCCCCAAGGCTATAGAAGTAGCAAGGCCTGAAGAAAGATTTAAACACGTTGATTTATCTCTTAAAGGAAAGCTCTCAATCATAAAAGAAGCTTTTGAAAAGAAGTTTTCCACCACAATAAAGGACGCCAAACATTCTCCGTCAAATTCTTCGTCAAACGTTTCAAATTTTCAAGATGTTGTTACTTCTTCCATTTCCTGTGCTAACCTTCAAGATCCAAGTGTCCCCAGGAAAGATTATGAATCAGTCTCATATTCAATACCTCTAAAATTTGATGATAACTCCATTACTAGCATAAATTATTACACTAGTGAAAGGACAAACATACCCACCACTAGTAGTACTAGTACCACTGCTTTAAAATCAGATAAAGAGTGGTCAGAAATTGAAACTAGTAACATATTGGATTCAAGAACAACCGGAGATCCAAATCAAGGATTTGCAGATTTAGTTGATGAACTAGAGAGACAAGTACCCCGTTCGGCACCAGAAGCTTTCGATTCCAGTTCAATTTTGAACGATAAAATATTTGACAGAGGAACATCTCAAGTTTTGGATAATAAAAATGGTGAAACAACTTCTGTTACGTTAGATGCACTTTATGAGCTGCTTCTTGTTACTCGTCAAGAAATGGAGAATCTCAGGAAGGTCCAAGAACAGATTTTGAATTGCGAATATACGGATATATGTTTTAGTAGTACAGAAAATAAAGTTGAAGATGTCGATGACAGAAGTTCACCTGACTTGAAACCTCTTGTGATAGATTTATCAGATGGATACGTTTCTTCAGAGGATAATGAAAACGTTTCAACTGATTCATCTCAACCCATTGATGATATATCCAAAAAGAGGTCAACAGAACCTCTTCTAGAGTCCATGGAACATAAATGTTTATTCAAACTTCTGACAAGTGAAATAAGTACGGATTCACCTGAGAATTATCAAAATCAAAATTTAAAAGAAATTAATCCACCAAAAGAAATGAAAATGAATATTGCTGAACGTGAATGGTCTGAAACAAATCCACCTAAAAGCGATCTTAAAAACAAAAAACGTAAGAAAGCAGATTATAAAAGTCGTAAAGCACAACAACTTCGCAGCGGATTGGGAATGTCAAATTCCGAGGTCAAAGAAAATCATTGCAAATTTCAAGTCATGGAAAATTCAAAATCTGTTTTAAACACCAAAGAACCTCCTACTATTAAATCAACTTCTCAGGAAATTGGACGTGTCCCCACTTCTGCAAACAATTCAAATAATGCAGACTGTCCAGAAGGGAGGTACGGTAAAGAGTGCAACGAAAATCAAAAGCAGATTTCTTTAGATACCAAAGATAATAACAGTTCCAGAAGACTGATTGAGGAAATTCCATCTCTGATTCTGCCATGCCAATTAGCAGAAAAACGATCAAAAAAATACAAAAAGGTATTAATGGAAATGGTGAAAATGTTGCCTTATTCTGCTCTAAAACAAATTGTTGGTGGAAAATCTTCTTTCACCACGGATACCACACAACCAAGAGTCCAGCATCCTAACAATGAGCATCAAATTCCTAATGTAATGACTGTATCTGAACCTCAGACTCTAATGTCTCATCATCAAGTAACTATTTTTCCTCAGTCAGGAGCAAAATATATTAATGATAGAAGAGCCTTTATCCAAGAAGCAATGCGAAAAGAAATAATACAGTATTGCCAAGAAAAAGAATGCAGACGATCCTTAAAACAGTATATAAATAGTTTGAAAAACATGAACAGTTCAAACTTAAGCACTTTGAAAAAGTATCAAACTATGCAAACATTCCAGCCGAAAATTTTAATTCCCTCAGTAGGTAAAGAAAGCAATTCAACATTGGAGTTTCAAAAGCAAGGGGATATCCTTAAAGAACCAGGTTTGCACAGTTCATCTAGTTTTCTACCATCAGTTCCATTCTTACAATCTATCTCACATACATTATCAAACACAGTTAAAATACCTGATACTTTCTCAACCAATCAAAACTATGGTTATTTTCATAGCGAGAATGAAGCTAGAACAGCAGAAATTCCAATTCCTACAACGTCGCTCCCTTATGCTCCGGGTCCACATGTTGTTTACAAACCTATGTTACACCAGGAGAAGAATGTTCAGCCGAATACTATGACAGTTCCTCAGCATTCTGAGGTTCCTGATACATCAACAATAAATCAAAATCAGTATTATGGTCCACTTTCTTATGTGTATCAGAATCAGATGAGTCAGTGTCCTTTAGCATGCTGTGTTACTCTACAAAACTATTCCTCTTCGAGTCACCAGATTCATCCTTCATGTATTTCTCAACAATAGTACGTGAGCAATCAAATTTCAGGGGCGTTTAACCACTCCGAACAAAATAAAAATCATACTCTGAACTGATTGAAACGAGTAGTGGCTTGTCTCAATACTTTTACGGAAATAATCCATATTTATAGAAGTTCCAAAACAACATCACCAATAAACATGAATATCCTAATCGTATTCCTTTGATTTTCATCAGAGTGTCCATTACATATACAGATTCTTCCTAAGACACCTTCCCAGCATCTGTTCTGTTTGTTAGCAGCATAAATCATACTCTTTCACTGTGAAGACCACCATTATTTGTACATCATTGTTAGTCAGCCATTTTACCTGATGACGCAATATTAAAATAAATAGAAAAAATACCAACAATACAATCAACCCTTCCAGCAATAGAATACGTTAGAGTAACACAATTTAAGAACCAGAAATAAGATCTCCAAAACAAGTTCAGAGTATTAGCTTGATGGGATATTACTTAACAAGCTGCAAAAATGGACACCAGAGAACCTAATGATTATAGTTGCCATAGAGTCGCTTCAACTTCGTCAATAAATTTTTTTAAAGTGCATATACTTTATAATTAATAATAATAATAATAATAATAATAATAATAATAGTAATAAATAATGAATAATAATAAATAATGTAATTAATATATAAATAATAATAATAATCTCTAAATAATAATAAATAGATTAATAATAATAATAATGAAGAAGGAATAATAAATAATAATACATAATAATAATAATAATAATAATAATAATAATAATAATAATAATAATAATGATAATAATAATAACAATAATAATAAATATATAATATTAGTGCCTGATAAGCTAAGAGACGTATACTCGTGTTAATAGTTATATATTAGTATACTGATACATATATACGTTAGGTGCCTAAGATATGGTAGATATATATATATAAGCTATATATATATACTATATAATATATATATATATAATAATATAATTATATATAGATATAATATATATATGTATAATATTATATTATATCATATATATATATATATATATATATATAATATAGATTATTATATATATATTAGATAGTAAATATATTATAGTATATATATATATAATAGTATATAATATATATATATATATATATACTACTATATGTATTATAAATATGTTTACTATAATGATGATATATATATATATGATATATATATATATATATTATATATATATAAAATATATTATAGTATATATAGTATAATATATTAAACATATATACTAGTATAGGTATATATGATAGTAATAATACAAAAACACCCTAAAATTGTATTTTCTCCATGCTGGGATTCCGATCCAGGACCCTGATAGCAGATAAGCTGCAAGTGGTTTACCCACTATGCAACCGACGAGCTAAAAAAGAACTTGTCGATACCTCCTCTGGTAGAATATACACCCACCAAGAGTATCATCGGGCTCTTTCCACTCACATTCGGGGGTAGGGTCAAAACAGGTCCGCGCATTAAGGTTGTTATGTTGCGGTATTGCAACTATTAAGTGAATTTCTATTATCGCAGCCCGCGCTATCTCCAGCTTATTTCTTTCCCAAATGGGGCGGGGTTAAAATTGTTTGACCCCTACGCCGAGTGCGACGGGAAGACCCGCAAATGATCTCCTTGGAGTGGGTGTATATTACCAGAGGAAAGGTTATTCGAACACAGATGTTCTTCTTTTAAAAGCTACGTCGTGGAGCGTAGTGATCACAGCACTTTCACGCTTTCCCTACGGGTCAAGATCGAAGAAAGGTCCCAGCAGTGTAGAAAATATTTAAGGGTAGTCGTTTATTACTACTTGTTATGTTGGGAAAGTATGCCCAACGTTATCTAAGGCCGTTATAGTGGAGAATATAAATAAATATAAAATATATGATAGATATAGATTTATATATATATATATATAGATAGCGATATATATATATATATATGAATATAGATATATATATATATAATATAGATATATATAATATTAGCTATAGAAAGTATAATATTAAAATATATATATATATATATAGATATAATATATTAAATTTCACAAAAAATAATGTCAAAGAAAAATAATATTATATATGATATAATATATATATATATATATACTACTATACTTTCTATATCTATCATAGATATATATATATATATATATAATATTATATATTATATATATATACCTATATATTTATAGTATAATATTATATAATATTAAATGAGATATTTATATTATTTATAAGTATATAATCATATAATTATATCAGTACTTATAAATTATTGAGTGAATAGGTTATAAGTTTAGTAATGATTATTATAAATAATTTTATAATACAACTAATATAATATAAATTGTGTTTAATACTATATATATATATAATATAATATAATATAAATATTAATAATATACAGTATAATTTTGATTTTTTTATTATCAATATAATATATATTTTAATAATATTATTTATTTAATCATATATATAATAGCCTCTATCTCTATACTATTACTACCTCTATATATATTTACGCTCTCTATCTACTATATACTACCATACTTATACTATCTATATATATATACTTTTATTATCATATATCTTACTCTCCGCTCTTATTAACTCTATATCTCTAGCTATCTCTACTTACTCTATACTTACTGATACTCTTATAGTCTTTCTCTGATCTTTTTATCTTTTCTCAAAACAATAACACATCTTTAATGCTATGATCATCGATAGCAATGACTCCAATAACATTAAAAACTAAGCGTGCTCGTCATAATTGCAGCGGTAGAGTTCACCCATCGGCCAACTATCTCTAAGCTGACGAGACTGAGGTTCTGCACCTGGTTCGCTCCGGCTCTCGTTATAGTCGAATAACTGCAGCTGGCTAGAACACACGCCCAACTAAGCGAGAGATCTGAGTTTCTCGTCACTTGGTCGGGCGTGTGATTGTTTAAAACAGTATGACGTCAGATCGTTTACCCCTAATCAAAAAATAAAAAAAAAAACAAAAAATAAAAAAAAAAAAAAAAAAAAAAAAAAAAAAAAAAAAAAAAAAAATTTGAGCAGAACAGGAGCCGAAAGATATTTACTTCAGATTTCTTAACATTATTTTTAGTACTCTTATTATTATTATTATCTATTATTATGATATTATTATTATTATTATCTATGGATTTATTATTATTATTATTTATATTTATTCTTATTGATTTGATTATCATTATCATTACTATCTTCATTATTATTATTATTATTATTATTTATATTCTATTTATCTATGATTATTATTATTATTATTATTATATTATTATTAGGTATTAGTTATTCTGATTACTTATGATTTTATCCATTCATTATTATTATTATTATCTCTATATTTATTAATTTATTTATTATCTCTTATTATTATTAATATTATCTATTATTTCATTATTTCTTATGTACTTTATTATTATCATTAGTTATTATCTGATTATTTATTATTATTATTATTATTTTATTATTCATTATTTTTATTATTGTATTTTACTTATTATATTCATATTCTATCTATTATTTTTTATTATTATTATTATTTTATTATTATTATTATTCTCATTATTTCTGCTCGCGCATTTATTACTATTAGTCTTTTATGTATCTTTGAGTAATACCTTTTGACTTTTTAAACTATGATAAATTTTATTAAAATCACTTTATAAATAAGTTTACAAGACCTATATTACATTATTCATTATCTACTTCTCAGTAAGCACTCTATATTAACTCTCTTTCATTCATTCGTAAAATTTCTATCATTATTCAAGATTATGAACTTTGACCTAATAAAACATTTAGAACAAAGATATTACTTATACTCTCTTGCTGCTCTTAATCAATCTCAGGAAGTACTTAGCTCTGATCTCATACTCAATTCATGTAATGCTACGTTAAGTATACTTACAATACTGTCTTTTATCTATGACACTCTCTTGCGTGTGCGCGATGTCACATACATTTGCGCCATCTACTTCTCTTACTCTCACAATCTGTCACATAAACATCTATACAACCATATCATCCCTCGACATACTCTAATCTTTCTCTCTCTCTCTCATATACCCATCTACTATCGTTCACTTTCACAGTGAAAATTTCCATAATTGAAATATTTAATCAGCATAAACTCCAAATTTGAGTTCTCGTTGAAAAATACACATAGCTCAAAAAAGGCATTTTAGAAACCTAAACTATGCCTTCTCAGTACTATATATTCTACTAATATCTATCTTACTACTCTCTCTTACTCTCTTATATATATATTCAACTATATATATACATCTATTTATATATATTTAAAATATATCTATATACTCCATATATATATATATTACTACTATATCTCATATACTATATATCATTCTTACTTCATCTATATACTATCATTACTATATAACTCATTATATCTCTCATCTAGTTACTGTATCATCAAAATTTCTTACATTGAACTTTCAATCGCTTAGCTCTCCAAGTTGTAGTGCACCATTAATTTTGCAATTAAAAATACAGATTGCGCGTTTCTTACCTTGTTGGCCGTTTTCGTTGATAACGGTTTCCTCCTTTTCGTTCTTTCTGGCTGGCGCTCCTCCACTTCAATGGCTCCCTAGCTCCTCCAGCGTCGCTAATCATACTCAATATCCTTCTAGTCCATTCTCTATACTCTAGATCGATCGCGATTCGTGCGTCTCTAACCTTGCTCGACAGGCATCTACCTCTCATCACTTCAGACGCACTCAAAAACCAATAATTCTTCATTTAAATAACATATGTTCTGGAATACATAATTCTCTCGCTCTGTCTTTCTTCGAACTCTATAAACACTAAATGACTGACGTAATGCTCTCGAGCTCTCTGCTGCTCAGTATCACTTTCTTGATTCTAGGCATGCCCTTTTCAACTAACAAAGCATGGCTCTTTATAGGTCACTAACGTGTAGCACAATCAGTTCAATTATGCTTGACTCCGTGTGCAGTTATACTATCATACATTCTTCGTTAACATGTTAAATTTGAGAAGTGAATTTGTTTAAATTGATAGCAACCTGTTTATGTACACATAGAACGATCGATCTACTCTCTCTCTCTCCTCTTTCACCTCATTTATTTGCTCCTGGGACCATCTCTTCTCTACTCTGCTCTACTACTCTCTCTAACTACGCAATATATTATTTAAATGTCATATTTTCCCCTATTTGTGTTTACTCAAAACTTTTTTAACATATTATTGATTATTATTGAATCTTCTATCTGCATAATGCAGTCATTTTATTATGGTATTGTATGTGATGTGCTTCGATGTAATCTATTGTCTTATTATTGATCTCAATTGATTATTATCATTATATATATATGTACCTATATAATTATTACTCTATGCTCAATTCGCATCTCACATCCTACTCATCAATCTGCTCTTTATTTATCTATTCAATCATCATTCTATCATTCATCATCACTCACTCAAAATCAATACCATAATCCTATAATAATCAATTTAATATACTTTATGTATCATCATATTAAATTATTAATTGAATTAATTTATTAAACTGTGTCCTAATTATCTAGAGGCTCCAGTATATATTAAATGTTTATATATTAATGATAGTATATTATTGTATTAATAAATTTATTATATTATAATTAATATATCTATTTAATGAATTTTTTATATAATTATTAAATTATATTTAAGATTGTATGTCCTATTTTAATATTGATATATTTTATTATCTTTTAGCTATCTTTTATTATTTTATTTATTATATATCATTTATTATAGAAGATTATAATCAATCATATTATCCTCAATATGATAACAGAATGAGTTGTGGAAATATATTTAATACTTGAAGATGTAAATTAATTTAATTTACATTATAAATATTATTATAAATAATGAAGATAAATTAATATTGGAAAATAGTTTTATTAAAAAATGTTCATTAATATTTGGATATAATACAACTCATACATTAGTAAGTATCATTATAATAATAATAAGTAATAATTAATTACATAATAATAATAATATATAAATAATAATAATACATAATAATTAAATAATAATAAATAATGAATAATAATTATAAATTAATATTAATATAATGATATAATATAAATTATATGAATATATGATAATGATAATAATAATATAATAATGGAATAATATAAATAATAATGTATGACTGTACAAGCCATACACACAAATGACATTAATAATAACCAAAATAATAATAATAATTTAATGAAATATAAGTTAGAATAAAAATAATAATAATAAATTATATAGCTCAATAATAATAATAATATTTAATATTCTAAAATATAATAATTGAATAATAATATAATAATAATAATAAAAGTGAATAATAAATAATATTAATAATTAATAATAAATAAATAATAAATTATAATTAATAATAATGTAGTGTAGTTATCGTAGTAACATTTATTTAATATAACTCATAAAAGAGTAATAAGAAGTCACGAGATTAATATAATAATATAAAATGTATGAGAAAATGAAGCTCAAAAAAAATCAGATGAGAAAAATAAAAATATAAATACCTCATGTCAATATATAAACATATATACCTATATATAATTAATAATATAATAATAATAAATAAATAATAATAATTAATAATAGAATATAAAATAATAACAATAATATTTATATTAATAATCAAATCAATTATGATATTAACTTAATAATTTATTGTTTAACAATAATCAAATAAATTATTAATAATCAAAATAATTATATATAATATATAATAACATAATATTTACAAATCATAATATAAAATAAAATAAATGATGATAATAATATTTAAATAATTATAATTAATAATAAGCAAAATGTTATATACTTAATAATAATGCAAAACTTAATTTATTTCTAATATAAACCAGTACATTAATTATCAATCAAATGTTTTTAAATTTTATAGTAACTTATTAATATGAATAAAAAATATATTTTCATTGTACAGATTAAACACATGGATAAATAATTAATTAACGAGATCTGCAGCTATATGACTTAGCTTTTAATTTCATTTATTATAGGCAATTCTCATCAGGTAGTGATAATAAGTTGATAAAGTACTCTTTTCACTGAGTGAGAACGTGCGTTAGGCAGAGCGAGAGTCTGAGACAAAGAAAGAAGACTGAGGGTATTTTATTTTTTTTATTTGTTTGTTTGCAAAAATAGAAACTGATTTAAATTATTAAAAATCAAAATGTTTATTTTTTTGTTTTTTTTTAATTTTGAAACTACTATTTATATTTATTAATTAATAGATGTTATTTTAAATTATACTAGTATTTAATACCAATACCCCTTTTATAGGCACTAATATTGTAAACTATATATTACTATATATTTATATATACTCAAGTAATATATATATAAATATATATATATATAGATATTATTATATAATAAATATAATATATAATATAATATAATAATATATGGTAAAAAGTTACTTAACGGTACCACTTAATGAACAATAATACTGTTATTTATATAAAAGTTTACTTGTACATTGTATAGCAATAGTATTAAAATTCAAACATTTTTTTTAATAAAGTAATTTTATGCATAACAATAATATTTTCATATTTCAAATACTTATATTTTAGTTTCTAAATGCGCGACATTCTTTATGTAATTTAATTTCTCTAAAAAAATAAGAGGGATGGGTGTGAGCGTCAAACATAAAAGAAAATTGATTTGTTAAGGGTAGTGAATCTTTTTTTTTTATCGAAATGAAAAAAAAAATCTTCAATCATACGATGGTACTTTGCCTTGTGCATCCTTTGAAACAAAATGCTTCATATAACATTTCCTAACCTAACCCTCATTTCACCCCTAGAAGATAGGAAAAAAAAGGTGTCATTGTTGCAGCCTAGAGAAACATAACAATGAGAATTTAGAGTGTAGTACAAGGTTAGATAGATTCGTACCTGTCGACATTGTATTTTATTGTAGATCTCGATCTCCGCGTTCCTATTTGAGCGTCATATATAACTTAAATTCTTGTTTTAAACACTAGAGTATCTATAAGTATATACTAGATTGGTGTAGTAGAATGTATCAAGTGAAAAGATGATTGATTTGTGTTGGTGAAAAGTTGAAGTATGTGTTGGGATGTTAAATCAGTGAGTGTTTAGAAATGGATTATCGGATCATTATGTTTTCTAGGTTAAAATTAAAGTTATGGGCGACTTGGATGCGGAGAGGAAGTGATCGGACAGTACAAGAGGGTAAAATTAAGAGTGAGAGTTAAGTGAAGGTAATAAGATAAGTATGTAAGAACGCTCGCAAGAAAATCAGTTGAATGACAAGCTGAAACTAAATAAATCTAGAAGCAATTGTAGCATGCAAAAGAGTAAGTGGGTTGCTCGGAAAGTAGGAAGTAGATGCGAACAGTGATGGTGAATGTAAGAGTATGCAAGGCGGTTAAAAAGTAAAAAAAAAAAGCAATGGTTGATGTACTAAAAGCAAAGTGATGAAATTTAAAGAAAGATGCTTGGAATTATATAAGGAGGAAAAAAAAATGCTAAAAGATGCGTACGTAAGAGAAAAGAGAGGTAAATGAAATTTGGAAGGAGGAGAATGGGGACTTACAAGGAAAAAAGAAGCTCTTCTGGAAGGAACGCGAAATGTTATGAATGAAAGGATGGGAAATTGCTTAGAATAACGAATAGGGATTGTGTTTTGTAACTGATGAAATGGATGTGAGGGAGTGTGAAAGAACACTTCGAAAATCTGATAATATTGCATAATGAAGATGATTAGACTGTGTGTGGGTTTGATATTGCAAGAAGGAATAGGTATTTGGGGATGAGGTTATTAGCAAAGAAAGGGAAATGGGGTAGAACGAGATAGTTGAAAATGTAAAATCTGCATAGTATAATGAAACTTACTGGTGAAGATGATCAAAACGGAGGAAAGTTTCTGAATTGATATGAATCTTTGAAGTTGTGTAATAAAGCGTTTATGGAGGGTATAATATTATATTCGATGAGATTTTAATAGAGTAAGCAGTAATTAGTACTCCTATATATAAGGGTAAAATAAGATAAAAGCTACTAGTAGAAATTATAGTACTAGTAATAGTTATTGAGATGTTATATAGCGGAAGATAAAAATATTAATATTTGTAAATTTTGTTCGATAAAGAGTGCTTATATACTTATATACCGTGAGTTGATATCATGAAATAGACTTGAATTGGTTGTTATAAGAACTAAGGTGCGTTATAGGATTATTATGTTATTAGCGGATTGGAGCAGATCTTTATACATATAGACAAATGATAGAGTAATAGATGTAAGGAGAATGAAAGCATATATATGTCTTATACATATATATATATAGAATTTTATGACTACGCATCAATTATTATTATTATAGGTATTTATTAGTTAAATAACTATCAAGTGATGTATGTATTTAAGTGATATATATATATATTAGTGTTGTGGTAGGCTTCGAATGAAATCAAAAATAAATGAGTATATGCAGATAGATATCAATAGTAGCGTGATAGTATTAAGAATAATAATATCGGTGTACTCTCAAAAAGTGATTGTTTAATAGAGAATTGAATGATCTTTTGAGTGATGTTGTGTGTGTGTGTGTGTGTCTTATGTTTGCTTGTGTATCAT
>JABUQX010118697.1:12500-30400 GCA_015478945.1 Trachelipus rathkii | reverse complement strand
TATATATAGATACATATATATATATATATAATATATATATATACTATATAATATAATTATATATATATATATATAATATATATATTATATATATATATATATATTATCACGCCCAATAGGGGGCTCGAGCCGACGGGGCAAAAAGAAGGGGGCGACGATTTCCATACCCCGTAGGCGAGCGGGGCGGAGGAACCCCCGCGACACCCAAATACCAAAGAGCCGGGGGTTCCGGAGACCCCCTCCCCGGAGGGGGAAATAGTCCAACCCTGTCTTCCCCGGAAGGCAAAGACCCCGACTCTGCACTCGCTCACAAAGATTATTTAAGAGTATTGTTAAAAAAAAAAAAAAAAAAAAAAAAAAAGAATCATTTTACTCATGTCAATTGAATATATCGACATAGTTAATATATCTTCTTAACTCGATATTAGCATCGATATAGTAAAAAAAACAAAGTTATTGTCAAAATGGTTCTGTCACATTTTTTAAAAATATGTTCATATTGTCGACAGAAAGGTCATTCATATGACCTGTAAGGGGGCCTGTTACACCCTGGTTAGTACGGTCATCTCAACGCTAGCGTGTCCCCGGAAATCGCTAACATTGATATTTTTGCGACCCTATTTGACCTGTCGACCATTTTACCCTGATCGACAATTATTGGCCCGTAGCTCCTTTGACGTGAGTTAGACAACCAATCTAAACCGACTGAAAATTTATCAACATCTCTGGGCCCGGAGCGTCGGCATGGTGGCAAAGTACCTCGACGGTTGCACGTTTCTTCGAGGAGGGGCAGTGAGTGGCGATAAAGTACAGTATATATATATATATATACACCATATATATATAATACTATACTATATACTATATATATAATATATAATATATATATATATATATGTATATATAATATATATATTATATATATAGTTATATATAATAATATACTCATAAGTCCAGAATTAAATTTTTTTTTTTTAACGTTCGCCACCTCACGCGGCATAGCCCCATTATTTCTATGACAGAGAAAACCTCTCTTCTGGAATTCTCTATCTAAGATCCGGACCTAGGAATCGCAACGCCGGGCCCTCGCCCATGCGCGACCTCTGTCGCTCTACCCGATTGAAGCCACAATAGGCGAGAACCAAATACAAAGTTTGGAGATCTATTCCTAATAGAAGCGTTAAAGAAAATATTATCGACATCCTTTTATTCTCGAAATTACGGCTATGCTGACCAACCCCAAATTTTCTCTTTTTTTATATCTATCCCTTAAGGCATGCGCGCATGCTAAGAAGACAATTAAGGATTCACCCCTGAAATATTATAATATATTCGAAATTTCTGTAGTTGTATAATATTATTAATAGATTATATATATATATATACATATAGATTAATTATATATATTATAGATATATAGTGGTATATATTAATATATTAATATATAATTATATTATAATTACTTATAATATATATATATATATATTAATATATAAAGATATAATCTATATATTTATATATTAATTTATATACATATATTAATATTATATAAAAATATTAATTGTATCATATTGATATAGATAACCTATGCACTGAAAGATAAGCCAACATATTGCGTGGGTCATGAGGTAGGTATATATATATATATATTATATAATATTATATATATTATATTCATAAAATATATATATAATACTTTATATATATATATATATATATGTATACTATTAAAATACTACTATTTATTTATTATATTTATATTAATATTATATTATTTATTATATATATATATTATATATATATTAATACTATATATGATATATATATATATATATATATATATTAATATATATAGATATATATATCATATATAATATATATATATTAATATACTAAGTATATATATATAATAATAATTTAAATTAATTATAATGATATCAAATTTATATAAAAGTTTAATATATAATATTAATTAATATATATAATATATATATATATTATAATATATATATATATATATATATATATATATATTATAGTATAGAATATATATATATTAATTATATACTAATACTTAGTCAATTTTTCTACATTTCTTGTGATCAAGGAATCAACCAATCGAGCCAAACAGTATATCAGATGATTAAATAATATATCTTTGAGCTTGAAATCTGATATATTAAGTTCAATTTTTTATTATTTAAATTTTAATTAAGCAAATGTTATTCCCTTAAGGCAATATTACATTTGCTTCAAGATGGAAATATTGATTAATTTGTTTTTATTCAATAATTTTTGTAAATATAATTTTAGTTATTAATATGATATAATTGTGAATTAGGATCTGATTTACAGACTTCTCATTGTCAATAAATTTATGCTTCTTAATTTGACATTCGTCATTCTTGGGCGTTATGTTATTATTATATTATTATATTATTATTATTTTCTTATTCATTAGTATAAGTAAACATTATACATTTTCTCCTAATTGTAATAAACACAATTTAAGGCGATTAATTATTATTTTATTATTATATGACTTAGACCAAAAAGCAAGTGATTATTATTTATTATTATTTTATATAAATATGATGATATCATTATGATTATAATGATTTAATATGATTAAATATAATTTTAATTGTATTTCCTTTTATTATTAGTGTTATTATCTGTACCCTTAATAAATAATTCTTCTAGACAATTACTTAGTATATGGTATCTTAGAAAACTTAAAATTATGGATGATACTTTGGACATCCATTTTGTTTCTCACCGTATACGTATTATTATCTATTATTAAATTTCATCTCCTGATTTCAAAAATGACACATAATATTTATAGTGTAACGTTTTTAATTTTCCTCTTACACAGGAATTTAAAAATTGTAAATTTTGAGATTTTTACGTGTTATTATTTAAATATTATATTTTACAATATATATTACTCGTCAAAAATAACGCACCACTACTGTAAATGTCACTCGCAGGAACGGGAAGGCTCCTAACCCCATGAAACCCCACACCAACACAGATGACAGTACCAGTGTAACTATGTAACCACCTCGCAGAGAACTCGCTGCAGTATTGGGTCGTCACCAGGATAAATATAGGAAAACATAAACCACGTAACTAGACCTGGGAGAGGTGGGGGTAGGTTATGTCGGGGTATAATCGAGCGAGGGATCATTTAAGAATGAAGCGACTCCAATAAACGTGGAGAGGATAGTGCGTCAACTGTCAAGAGATCAGTGCGTGCAGATAACAACACCCCGCCGAAGGAAACGGGTACCGGGCACTTGGTAGACGGTTCGGTGCAGCGCACACAACGATTGCACGGGTGGTACAACGGTATCAGGAAGCCCTGACACACGATCTCCGACGAGGACAAGTTAGACCCAGGGCCACGACACCAGTGGAAAACCGATTTATACGTCTGCGTGCATTACGAGAGTGCCACACAACGGCACGACATCTGCAGATACAGTGTGAGGCGGAGGTCACGGCACCAGGGTGTGACAATACAGGCGTCGACGATTGCGGGACTAATTAAGTTACCTGGCCCCGGAGGCGCTGCCATAGGTCCACCGCACACCACGGCACATCCAAGGGCGCGACTGGCATTTGCCCGAGAACACATCCAATGGACTGTCGACGATTGTGTAAAGGTGCTCTTTACGAACGAGTTGAGAGTGTCTCTGTACGCCTCGGACAGGCGTGCTAGAGTGACCGACGGAGAGGTTGACGTGCAATTGCAATGTGCTGCAGGTGCCGCCATTTGGAGGTGGGTTGGTTATGATATGGGGAGGCATCTCTTTACCGGGGCCTACGGAGTTGCACATCCTCGATGGAGGCACTTTTACAGCCGTAGGTATACCACTGACATCCTCGAGCCATAAGTCGTGCCATATGCCCCCTACATCGGTGACTCTTTCACCCTAATGCATGACAATGCAAGACCCACAAAGACTAATGTTGTAACGACTACCTTAGGGACGGTTCAAATTACGTGGCATTGAGTGGCCAGCATATATACGGACCCCAACCCAATCGAACATTTGTGGTTTATATTGAAACCAAGGATTTATATATTGGCATCCCAAGTTCCACGACCTCCCGGACCTTCGACAGGTACTGCACGACGTATGGGATGAAATCACAGTCCAGGACATTCGCCCACTTATCGAGAGCATGCCAGGACTGTGTCAGGCAGTCATCCGTGCCGGATGGGGGTCATACACGGTATTGCGACAGATCAAACACCCCTCGCGGCCGTCGCCTTACGTACCAACATTGGGTGTTTGCCAGCGCCGACTCCGAAATCTACTGCGAACACTTTGGCTGCCACCTTGGCCTCGACACTCTATCAACCTACTGGTTCTGCGCGAGGATATTCTCATCATGTTTAGTGTCAGTGCCAATAAAAGTGTGTACATTCACTGTCTTCAACGCTTATTCTTACCTCTTCCTTTCGCTCAACGTAACTCCTGTGGTGCGTTAATTTGACGACTATTATAATATATATATAACTAGTATAAATATATATTTATTTTCCTAATTATATATATATATAATATAATAGAGATATATATATATATATATATATATATATATATATATATATTATATATACTAGTATATCTTGTTGTGTGTTTTTGCTGGGTTGTAAGAAAGATCTGTACTCCAAAAGAACCAATTATAATTTTCACGAATAGGTCAATCAAGAATAGAGACCAGAGTTGATAGTAGTCCGAAGCACATGACCTCACATTCCAATAAAACAGGGACAAAAGTTCTTTGATAAAGAATATAAAATAAAGCTTGATCATAAAAGTAATTATCATAAATTAAGAGGACGAAAGATCAGCGTGGTCTTGTAGAAAAGCCTGTCATCCGCACAGCGAAGAATCGGTTTGATTCTCTATACAAACGAAACGTGCAGTTACGGAACATTATGCCACAGCATGATTATAGTAACAAAAGTAAAATAAATTGAACACACAGATTTCTGATGCGCACTATGACGTATTAACATTAGTGTTACTCACCACGAAATATTACCCCCCCCCCTGCAGGTGCACTATAGGCACTATAATTCCTAATCAACTTTGGTAGCGTCGTGGACTTATTCGTATTACCTACCTCTGCCATCGTCAACCTAGGTGTAGGAGCGTGGACTGAGTCTGTGTGGAACCAGAGGTTTGTATTCCCTCAGTTTATTGATGAACATGTCATCGGGTGAGTGGAACGTAATAGCTATGTGTCGTAGAGGGAAAGTGCGAGCCGAGGGTGAGCTGAGGTGAAGAATGCGCTTGAGGCTCTCGGGATGAGGGATTTAGTGTTTTTAATGTAGGTGACGGATGACCGTGCGAGGTGAGAAGGTCTGAGCCGGACTGATTGTGCTGGTAGCAGAGGGAAGGAGGGGAGAGGCGATATACAAGAAAGAGGATCAGAAAGAGAGAAGAGGGAGGAGTGATGAGGGGAAGAGGAGATGCAGTGAGCACTTGATTGACAGATTAACAGATGTACATATTATTTAATAAAGACACAAAATTACACTATATAAGACAACAGGCAAAGTAAGAAAGAATTCAAGAGACGCGTGTTGGAGAAATATGTCGCGAAATGAAACAAAGTTACTAGCGTCCATCAAAGCCAAAGTACAGAAAGACGGATTCAGTTCCTCGACTAGTAAACGAGCACAGTCCTCTACACTAGCAGCCTGTCGGACTTGATAACGACTTTGCCTACGTATCTCCACACGACTTGGGTTTGTTCTGTTGCAAGAAATTCTACCTTCCTTATAAAATGATATATCTCTACTAGAAAGATGATCCTATTCTCCATACTTAATATGCTATTAGTGGCGATGTAGGTGCTGCCGTATGTCTAGGTAATATTGTATGATTTATCTCAACTGCAAGACATGAGTGCAGGAAGAAAATTGTTCACTTTTAGGCTGATAACGTTATTGGAATACTTGTTGTCTGGAAAAGAAGAGTATTGAGATTCATACCACACTGAACACAGCCGCCTTCAAGCTGAGTTGTGAGATGCAAGCGTATAGGATCAGCTATGTAGAAGGTGAAGAATACTTGTTGAGAATAAAAAAGTCACCGTGAAGACAAGAATGAGATAACATATACACAATTTCTGACAGCGAAACAGTGCAGATCCTCTTTTACAGCGGTATAGCGAATGAGTCATAAGCATTCGATAAGGTCAGTGAGTAGTCGTCAGTCAATTACTCCGATTTATATTATATATATATATATATATAGGGGCTGAGTCCAGTAATAGAGAATGACTACTTAAGCTGACTCGTGATGATAAAAAGCTGTTCGATAATGACCTTCGCTTTTTGGGTTTAAATAGAAATCATAGTGAATCTTCTGCGGAACAAGAATAGATATCTAATATAAATCTCTCTACATTAATAAAGAATCGAAGTCTACCTTTGATGTATACTACGTCGGTGACAGTAAAGTCTCTAGGCACCCAAAGCGCGAAAATATCCTAGTGATAGCCAAAAAGGTATATTATTAGACGTAATATTTTCATCGTATTGGCGACAGAAAGTTATGTAGATAGCTTTCATGAGTCTCACATCGTTTATATAGTGAATCACGATCTATGTCACAGTGTAAGAGACGTATTATTTTCAGTACTCCGTGTAGTAAGGGAGTGACAGCGGTTCCAACGATAGTCGATGTGACTAACGTTCAAGTACTATGTAGCACAAGGAGTATGAAAGTATGTTATATACTCATAGTAAGGGACTTGGGTGATCATGATGGATCCTTTAAGAATCAGTACTAGGCAGGTATATAGAGGAAAATCTAAAGTGCGTAACACCCATAATGTTTAAAGAATTTGCATACTCACGTTACATGCATTCCAGACCATAGAAGTTAGGTAACCAACAGCGAAACATCGGGCAGCAACCTAGTTTGCGTGAGGCTCGTTCCACAAATGACCAAGATAGATGGACATGTCGAAAGACGTAAATGAGGTATTATTATGTGTATCTGTCCCTAAGAGTAATTGATGCAATCATTTCTCTTTAGCTCGGAAACATATAGATCTATAAGATGTTCATATCATGAACAAGTATTACATTTGGAAAATGCTGTTACCAGATATTTCGGGTGTAACTTCAGTCATATCACAAGGGAGTAGAGACATCCCTTCTACGGACGAGGTAATTATCTTTTGACTTATTCATATCATATATAATTATTCGGCATTATGTTTTGTATCTGCAATATGATTTTTGTGTTTCTGTCTTGTTTGTGTTTTGTGTGTTCTTTTATACCTCACCTCATCTGCAGTAAGACAGTGGCTTCAAAAACATTACGTTCAGTGCGCTCAACTAGATTTTCTGACACGAGCCAAGTGTTTTCTTTTTCTGTTTTATTTTACGCGCTTTATGAGATATATTTCATGTCGTTAGAGTACTATGAAACCTGTATGCACACATTGGCATTTTTATAGTTGTTTTCACCTTCGTCTGTCTTATTTTACTACATATCGTTTTTGTGTACAAACTTGTAGACATATCTTCAAGTATTGCCGTAGTTCTCGTGGTCAGAGAATCGCCGTTGTCGTTAAAGGACCATAACGAAAATAGACGTGTTTTGTGTTTCGCTGCCATCTCTCAGTTTTAAGTGTTTCTTGTTTGCTTTTATATATACTCCCTTTGAGCGACCCTCCAGATAAACTTGCTGAGAAAAAAGAACGGAGCGAGTGAATATGATTATTCTCTCTCGATTTAGGTATTTTTTTTACTCCCAGAAATTCCAGCTCTTGCCGTCCCTTTCACCGATGGAAAAGTCTTATTGATTTATTAGAATATATTATGATTGTATTTTTATTTTGAGTAAATTTTTATATATATAAGAAAGAAATAGAGACCAATACTTTTCTCTGTTCAGGGTGCTCTTAGAACTGATATAAGAAACATACAATACTGCGGAGAGAGTATCAAATGGCTCAAGTGCGGGTATGGATATTCTACCTGAAGTTCTGAGTCGGAGTATGAGTCCTGTGAAGATAAATGTTAACAGTGTAGTGGTGGATAATGAGATATGAGTTGATGCAAAGCTCGATTATAAATATTTAAAATAAAAGTAAACGTGGGTATATGATTGTACACAAAAAAGTAGAGTATTTCAAATGAGAAATGAATTGATATATGGAAAAAGTTATTATAAGTAGAGGTGAAAAAAAAAATATGAAACACTTAAAGATGTAACTCACCAACACATATGAGAGTGAAAAGATTAGAGGTGTGAAACTCATCAGAAGAGATAAGAGTTGAAAATATAGGAAGTATTGAAACTCATGTAGACACTTAACAATGGTAATAGAAGCTCTTTCTGAGAATGAGTAATAAGCTGACAATTAAGTTATAAGAATATGAGTGAAAGATAAGGTAGAAACTCTAGTACTTATAAGAATAATGAATTAGGATATGCTTCTGATAAACGTGAGGAAATGGTGTGAGGGAGTGTAGTCGAAATAGAAACTATAACTATACGATATAATAGATTAAGTATAGAATAGATATAGAGATAGAATTATAAAGTAAAAAGAAATGCATAGTAATAATAGGTGATTAGTAAATATGTATGTTATGAATATGGTATATATGTGATGGTATATTACAATAAAGTAATAGGTTATATTATGGGATTGAGAGTAGCATTTAAGCATAGAGAGGATAGATAATGTGTAGTATGAAGTGTAATGAGATTAAAGTATATATATATATAATATATTCTAGGTACGAATAAACTTTTTAAAATGCAATATAACACATCATAATATTTTATAATGCTGAAACAAGATAGATGAAATTACGGGTAAAAGGATTCAAGAACGTGTGTTGTAAGGTGTAGTGAGAAAGACAAAAACTGATAGAAAGCCGATCGGTGAATTATCCGCAATTACAGATTTATGAATGGCAGTGTAACGAATCATTAGATACATTTATATTGGGAGGATGAGTGGAGTGCGCAGAGGACCCAGGTGTTACCTTTGGCGCGAGCGAAGAGTGGATGCAGGATAATAAAAAGTACCCTTACATAAGAATAAGGGTATAAGAGGCCTAAAAAAGAGAGAAACATAAAAATAGAAGTAGTCATAGATAGTTAATAGTGGATTATCACATGTGTGTTTTATAATTGAAATATTGGGAGATGGAGTTGTAAGTATAGTATACAGAGTTTCTTCTCATAAACTTTGGTTTATCTTTACTGATTGTTCTGTGTATATACTACAGCTAGTGCATCGACAGTGTATCCGTAAAAAGGCCTGTTGGTAGTGTGTTGTAATGTGGACAATGCGTCTGCGGTCTCGTTTGTGGTAATGATGAGTAGCTGGACATGTGTAGATAGCTCTCTGTGGTAGCACTGAGAAAAATCTCTAGACGTACCTGAGAAAATGAGGAGCCTACAGATCAGTTATTAAAAAATATTTGTCCTGAGTCTTTCCAATTATCTTTTGGGACTGTCTGGCTGCAAAATCACTGATAGTGATTTCAAATTTACCCGGCTCCGACATTTTAAAAATTGTTCAGCTCCAGCTCCGGTCACTGATAGGCCATTGCATCTGTAGGGGACGTCCTATGTCAGACCGTTAAGTCTACCTTAGTTTATAAACATTGGTGCCGTTATTTAGGCCACTGACTATCGATACTAAGATATTAATAATCATAAAATTCTCATATGGTACAGATTGTTTACTGATATATGGATTTTAGTAGTGTGAAATTTGTAAGAACAGTATTTTTGGTCAAAAAATGGATGCAGTTCTGTTTTTAATAACATAGCTCTGTAGAGAGTATGAGCAGGGTATAGATTATCCTTAGAGATCTCCTTGTGTATTTATTTTATATAGTTACAATAAGAGGATTTGTTAATAATATGAACTAATTTACAGGTTTTGGGGATGTAAAAACAAATTTCTTACAGATGTTATGAGACTATGGGCCGGATGGCAGGATGAATAAGTTAGTTAGAATGGTGAAGTAGCGAGTTTAGTGTTGAGATAGATAGTGAGATGTATATGTTTCTTACTTCAACCACAATGTATATGTCTAATTGCACTTTAATGCTCTGTTAATTTATTTTTAAACAACTCTACGTGATCAACTGCCGTTGAGTCATATGTATGGTAGATTATACGTAAGTGATGTGAATTCATATACAATCGTTGTAAGCGTTAATTAGGAAATTGAGAAGAATAGAGACTTCTTCAATAAAAGTACTTCTGTTGAACGATAGTGTCATGTATGAGTGTCCAAATATGGTGACGGAGTGTAGTGTGTATATTAGAACCATGAGGTAAATAATTTGATCATGAAGTAAAGATATTAGCATATACTATTTGTTATAGTAGAAGGTGTGAAGAGGAGCCTAAGTTAACTTACTCGGTAGAGTGGCATCTTCCTGATGTTATAAATTATGTGTTGATGATAGTGAGAGCTCCGAAACAATGCTGTCTTGAGCGTGATTGATAACTATTTATGATTAGTGTTACTGGTGATGTTGCGGAATTTATACAAATATGTGTCTGTAATCCCGCTATATGTCTGCGTATTTTTTATATTTTTTTATGAGATTTTTAGGTTAGAATTTTTTTTTTGAGGAAGTGATGGTAGTGCGGAAATTGAACACCTAGAAAACTGTTTCTCTTTGTTGCAGCATTATCACCAGTCTTTTGCGATGGTAAAAGCTTAAGTCTTGAGAGTTTCTGGTAAATTTTACCTTAACATATGTCATGTGTACATATGGATAATAGGAGGGAGACCTATGGATGCGTGGTATCATAAAGAGAGCTGTTATAGATCTAAAGCTTCAATTGATGTCCTATCGACGTCCGACCTCTATAGGTGTTCTGTTCACAGATAGTTAAGTGTTATTCGATGGTTTGAAAGAATGATTCACAATATGAGAGTTATGAACCGATATGTAAGGAGAGTTGTATCCCTAGCTTGTTGACAGTAAAATGAGTCAGATACTTGCAATAATAGCAATGAAGATGAAGAAGTTACGTTCGAGAGACCTTGAGTTGTCGAGTGTGCGAAACACAGGAAGAGTGAGATGGCTAACAATCGAATTGTGTTTAATGCGTGGATATATTTTGTCAGTATGACGGCGTGTCATTTCACTTTGCGACTCCATATGAAATTGACCGGCTTGGGGAGTCCTACAATAGATTGACTGGAGAGAGATCCGCGCATGTCGTATAAAAAGATTTTGTTCTCGCGAGTGCGAGGAATAACCGAATGTTTCGCTCTGATGGCTGGAAGTATTATGATAATGTGTTGTAATAGTTCTGAGAGTAGGATTTTGATGAAATGGCTTTGAGGGTGTTTATAGTTTGGTTAGGGATTGCATGGCTGTTAGCTCTACAGCGCGCGCAGAAAAGCACGAGGTGTCAGGAGCACCGGCAGCCATCGTATACTGAATCCTGTACTGCTTGTACTAGTTTGAGATTCCATATATAATTACATTTCATGTACTTTTTTCACCTATAATACCCTCTATATCTAAGATTGCCACTTTTCCAGTTTGACTCTTTAAAATAAATTGTTAAATTATTTTGGTTATATTAATATATATAGGTACTAGCTGCTTTATGTATTTGTTCACGAAAGCGCGCTAGGCTTGGCCGACAGGAAGCTCGGCGATGCAGACTTCGTGACACTGTATAACTGGAATAGTAATAGCCTCATACACCTCATTGTGTGCAATTTGCGGTCAATCGGTAACTAATGCCTTATTTCATTAAGTTTTTATCTAAAATTCATATTCCGATAGGGATATATATATAAATAATAACTGATTCTACTTACTTAGTCGTATTGACATTGACTAGAATGGATCACGGATTTATATAAATCCTTGAGGATTTTCCTCATTATCATTACTTAATTCTAGAATCGTTGAATCTAGGATCTGTTGTCGCAATTGCATATGAGTTATCCGTAACTATGCTAATTATTTGCCCCTTATTTATTTCGAATTCTTTTAGAATGGTGTGAGGCGCTCGAGATCTTTGGTATTTTGATAAGCGATGACATGGCGACTCTGTGCGAAGTTTTCCTTACTGAATAGCACGTAAGATCTGCGTGACTTAACGGGTTTAGTAAAGCTTAGAGGCTTTCTTTTATTGTAGTCTTTGATATATTCAATATTCTTCCTATCTACATCTTTCTAATTACTTGTTTTACCGGGTTGGTCCAATGTCAACAGCGCGTCTTTACTCTCCAGACTGTTTTCTCGTGTGATATAGAAACGCGATCCATTAGTATGTAAGAAGATTGATCTTGGAAGCTACATACTATATAAGGCATATTTTTTAATCATTCTGGTTTATATTTTCTTTTTTGTGCTCATCAGACGTCTTTGAAAACTTATTTAGATTGAAATATTCTCTATCTTAACATAATTTGCTGACTAATTGATATACTTCAATATGTTTATCCTAAGAAATGTTTTCCCATCATGTGTTTATATATATATAAATATCTATGTCTTCATATGCAAAAAATATACCGTATTATATGTTATGTATAATCCTATATAATTTAACTAATCTACAATATTTAAATTCAATGCAATATGATTACTCACTACCATTCGTTTTTGAAATAATGCATGAACATAAGATTTGTATGAAAGATCACTACAAGCAACCTCGGTTTTGAAATAACTAAAGGTATCAGATACTGATCTGTAATATCCACATCTTTAAAGGAACTTATCATAGAAATATGGTTTATCTTTATGTTTAATTGAGTCCTCTAAATTTAAAAAGATCTCATATTAGATGTTTGTGGTATTACCTATATTTGAGAGGATTAACTACATTAGGTCTGTAACACATTTTATAAACACTAATTATATCTCGTAGTAGCTTTCGCATAGCATATGGCATTATTTTGATCTATTAATTAAATATATGTGATCATAAAATATAGTAATTATTTTTTTATCATTATCTAATGATCGTGAAGTAAACTTTAGAATTTAAATAATGATTTAGTAAAGGGTTGTAGTTTAGAGAACTAATGATTATTACTAGGATATTAAAATCTTAAATTTAAATTAAAGTATCTATAGAAAGTTATATTAAGAATCTTTATATTTATATTTATATAAATTTCCACAATAATTATAGATATTAAATTTGATCTTATTGAAGCTATCTCCCTATTAAAGCTTTTAAATTTAATATTCATTCTTAAAACACTTTGCATTAATGATTGGGTCTCTTTATAAAGTTTGTAGAAAAGTTATAATTACTTAATATACTGCCATTTTGATTATTTACTATTTTAGCAACAAAGATTTTCTGATACAAAGTTAAGAACTAAATATATATAAATTAATCTTCTTCAGGAAGTTTATTAACATAATCCTTCTAAAATTTGTAAATAAATATTAGTTTTTCCAATGTTTCAGGTAGGAACCGACCGGGGCCCCTTATTGGCTATTATGGATTAGACATAATAATATATAAGAAATATATACATTCATTATGAATTCATTCGTTACAGCACTCCTGTTTGATTGGTCTCACTATAAATGGGGTTATATATGAAGTTTAATTCTATAAGTTTTAGTGTTTTTTTTTTATATATTTTTTATATGATTTTTTATTGACTCAATATTCTGTAGAAACTAAGAAATAAGACCGGATCGATATATTAAACCTGTAGGTAATTCGAGATATTCGAGCTACCGAACCCGTAATCTCCGTATAATGTATTAGTTAGTTGAAATAATGTTCGAATTACTGATATCAGTTCGTGTTGTGAAAATGTTTCGAATCAGAATGAGGAAATACTCAGCCACCGTGGGGTTCCACTAATCCAATATCGAATATCCATAGTGGGGAAATTGTATCGATATCGAATCTGAAAGCAGCACTTCGATCAAATCTCATAAATCTCAGAAATTTACGGTATTCGATAGATCTCAGAATCCAAGTATTCTCGATATCCAGTATCCCCTCAGGTATTCAGATCACCCATCCTTTTTTATAATATTATATATATTCGCTAAAGACCAACAAACACTTAAGCAAATGTCCATAGGCACAGCTGATTTAAAGTGAAGGTATCTTCTCAGCTAAGATATATTATATTATATATATAAATACTGATATATATATATATATAATATATATATATATATATATTATATATATATAATATATTATAATATATAATTATATATATATATATATATTATATATTAATAGTATATTATATATATTATATTATAATATAATATATATATAATATAGAATTAATAAATAATATATATATATATATATATATATATTAATATATATTAATATATATTATATTATATTAATAAAATATTAATATAATAATATTTATATATTATATTATATATATAATTAATATATATAGTATATTATATATAATAAGAATATATTTTTGTAGTTACCAAATTGTTGTATGTAAAGACTTTTTTTCATTCATAATTAATATTTTAAATGATTATTTATATATTATTATCATGTATATATTGATTTTTTTCCGTTTTTTTTCGTTTTTTTGTTTTTTTGCCTGTGTGGTCAAGGTATCTTCTGAAGAGTCACTACAGAGTGTTATACTAGAAAAGAAAAACAGAAAGGATATGTAGATAGATAAATTGTAAGTATTTACTTTATATATATAATAAATAAGCAATGTGAAATAAATAATAAATAATAAATATGTAGATTTTATTAAATACCTTATATTTTCTTCTCCTTTGTCCTATATAACCTATTCTAAAATATTATAATATGTCATTAAAATTATATCCTACACCAAATATAATATATTAATTAATTTTCCTCTCCGGCAGATGGTAAATCATAATCTCAATAGTCCAAGATAATATCTATTTTAATATATGATACCAAACAAGATATTTGTTAAGTGTTAAGATCTGTTTTCTCTCAAGTGAACATAGACTTCCTTATATATTTTAGATGTTTCCTAATAGTTTGAACCTGTAGTTACCATGATCTAAATTTCTCACTTTCATATTATCTACTTTTTTAAATTTTATAAATATTTTCAATTATGTATATATTTCTTCAGTTAATGTTTTATCTCACACTTTATCAAGCAAGCTGATTTTATCCTTTAAACTAATTAAAAGATCCGTCTATTTAGTTCCTTCAGGGATTAGAGCTTCGTTGATCCCTAAACCTGATCACACTCGTTCCCCTTCCAGATTGTAGAATCCATATACTTAAAAAGACGTAAGAGAGAAAAACAACAAAAACAAAACAATAAATCAAAAAATAAATAAAACAACCTTACCTAGTTTCCAATGGATAAACCCTATCCTTTCCGCATGCCATATTTTCTTAGTATTCTTATATACCCTCATTCCTGCTACTAATGTATTTAGAGAAGAATACTTGAAGTAGATTCATCGTACTCCATCTTTGTGTTCTTTGATCCTATGAGCACTGAATTCAGAGTGTGACTAAAGCTCGTGGTCGAAGCTCACCTGCCTTTCTTTTTAGTTCTATCTCATGCACAGTCTATCCTATCCGTTCCTTCGAGTCTTCAGCCTTCTGAAGGTACGATTTTCTGCTTCGGTCGTCCGGACTCCGAGCGATGCGGTCATGCTCCGGCTCTGGCTTCTCAGATACGCCGAGTCGTTTACTGTGCTCCGGGAGCAACTATCCTGGCGTTCTCCCTCTAGTTCCCCGTCCTCCCGGCTCGCAGCTTGTACGAGCATATTCCAAATCACATAAACCTCTTCATGTTCGTCTAATTACTCTTCAACAGAATCTTTGAAAATATGTGGTATAATGTTGGAAGGAATAGATGCAAAAGATATCGTCCATATTCGCACATATAGTAAGCTTAGTACGCGAGGAAACTAGTAAAGTAACTACTCTCTATCTCGGACGAGTATAAGTCGCAAAAATCTAGAATTACAATTCCAATGACACAGAGAGTTCCTATGAAACATCCTACTTACTCGAATGCATCGAGAGAGATACATAGTGGCGCAGAACCTCCCAACACAATATCTACGTGCTGTAGTTTTATTGTTTCAGCAGCAAATAGTATCACTCCATACATTCTGCTATATAGAAGTCTCTGGTTTCCTTGTTCTGTCCTATAGTATAAAAGTATGCGGGTTTAATTAATGTTTATATCACTAATTCGTGCGTCTAAACCTCTCTAGTGCGAATTAGTGTCTAATTTACTCATAGCTATATTTCTGCACACAGAGATAACCCTATTCGCTATGAGACCCTAGTATTTTTGACTCGCGTAGACTTTTCTAGCGTGTCTTATGTTCTCCTCTCTTCTCGCTTCAATGTTTCACTGTCACTACAAGTAATACTTTTCAGGGAACTTTTGAATATATTATGTGGATATGTACTACTCCTCTCATCTCTACTGTTTACCATACATACACTCTCTATACTGCACTGTATATGCAATACCTCAGCGTGATATGTCTCTTCATTATCCTTCGATAATTTATCTATAATTAATTACTCGGCTACATTCACTTACAGAGTGGCTCTTGAACCCAATCCTATACTCTAAAGTGTGAGTATAGTTTATACCCTTCTACCTCATTTATACCCATCTATTATCAACTCTTATGAACAAATTTCAAATATAGTCCATACTACACTTGTACTACTTACATAGAAATTCTCTGCATCGAACTGGTTCTTATTGACCTCCTTGTCTAATTATCTCGCTTCCAATTTCAGTTCTTGTTTCATCCTCTCTGCCTCACCACACTATGAGACACGCCCAAGTCCAACTGATATTTTGATTTTTACCTGCGATTCACCTATAGCAGAACCTCACAAAACACTAAGAACGTAAAGCGTTCTTCCATAGTGTGACATCACGTGTTTAAGAATATGCTCTTCGCCCTCTCCTCCATTCCAAAAACTACACAATATTTAATCTCATCTCCCTGTTTCTCTAAAGTTATATTCTATAATCTTTACTAACCCTCTACCTTCATCTCTATCGCTCTCGATCCGGCCCTCTCTAAACAAAGTTACAAGTAACAGCAACTCGCGTTTTATATTTCACATAGCTCCTCGATAGACAACACCTCTTTATTATAACTATAACTCTATTCTACCACCATTGAGACCACCCTATAATTCCTCTGTAAGACAATATAAAACATGCCTAACTCTCCAATATATCTATTTAACATTCACCTGCGTCTAGTGCTATGAGTTTCTTATGCGCGCTATATTACGCTAGTCCTCAGAACCGCCTGCACAGCGTAATCGATCTGCACCGTTCACTTACTGCCCCAACATACGCTCGCTAAGTTTTGTATATGTACACTATGCCCTAATGCCTCCAAATAGTTTTATATCTGCTTATACATCGGAGAAACACCATACTTTAATCGAGACTTGATACCTGACTCAATACTCAGCAACTGATGACACCACTGCATGACTGTACTACGACCCTTCATATTAGAGTCCTCTTTCCACAATGTACCACTCCTACTAATTGACGTTACCTATACAGTATCGACCGTTCTGTCACTTCTGTGTCATTGACACCTTCCAACCAACAGATTTTGACCATGCAAGATGAGTACCACTCACGCTCGAGCTAAGAGTACATAGACACTTATGCCTTTACATACCCAGTAATAGGACATGCTATAATAGGACAAAAAAGTTGAAACAGTATTTAAATTACCACGTTACTATTATATACCACACCATTTCCAATAAATTTAATATCTAATACCTTCTCTATAATCATAATATAAGATTACATTGTTCATCTCTACGTTATTTATTAGTACTCTCACCATATTTTTCATCTAAGTCTTATACATACA
>JABUQX010118697.1:0-7500 GCA_015478945.1 Trachelipus rathkii | reverse complement strand
GAGAAATCAATACCGTGAAGTACGTTCCGTATCCTTTATGGAAATTGTGTGCCAAAATTTCGTTTAGAGGCAAATGTTCTTGATGTGTCTTTTATTTATAAAGATGATTTTATCGTATATTCCTAGCAAGAATGGTTCGTCTGAAACCTCGTGACCCACCGTCGTCGTAATATTTATAGGTTCATTATCTCCTATGTTTCTCTTAAATCTAGACAGAGAGAGAAGTCAGTGAACAGGTAAATCATATATAGTACTGGGATTCTGCGCTTCTTAGATTGACTCGCTACGATAATAAAAAGTACGATCAGCGATATTGACTCGAAGTTATTGATAGTAATGGATCTTACATGTGCAATGTGCTCCGCATCATTTCTAGTGCGAACAAGGTGAAGTGAATCCAGTAGCGTTAGATGTGCATTGTGCGATTAAGGTGGAATCCTCCTGTAAGGAGCAGATAAATGAGACAACGAAGAGGTAAGTATGAATATAGATGTAGATCCAACTCTCCTCGTATGAGAACTGTATCTCACTTAGTTACCATAAAAAAACTGCGAAGAAATACAAGTATCGCCTCTTCATCCCTTGTACCGTATGAGACAAACATTCTCGTCGATCTCAAGAGGACGCCATATTACGCAATAGAAAGAGAGACATATACGTAAGCAAAGAGGTAGAGGTGTAGGAAATCACTGACAAAGAGTGAAGGATGCTTTGTGTACATCGTGAGAGCAAGAGTCCTCTATGTGTCCTCCCATACCCCATGTTGTAACACTGACATCTTGGATGTACGCTCATGCGTCGTTGATATCCATCCCAGCTGCAGCACAGATCCCTCCCTCTACTACAAGTAAATCAATTTACCTGGATAGTTGCCGAGCACAAAAACGATATCAATCTCTAGTATATGAGGGTCTGAGATAGTATAGTTTTCTAAAACCGGTACCGCTTTCGAGTCTAGACGTCGCTGAATACGAGGACCGCGAACCGGTGCAAAGCGTACTCGTGAGCGTAATTCTTGCGATAGAAGACCCTAGTGCATATGTAGGAATCGCAAGAGGTATGCATACGAGGCCCATGAAAAGGAATTGACGGAGGTCTTTCAGTTCTACATTCATATGAGATCTCGTGTATCACGTAAGTAAGACGTCTAGCTCTAGAGAGGGCGATATTAGAAGGATTCAGAGCGGCTTCCTTTTCGCGAATAGGTTGGACATGTGCATGCTTCCAACACGGAGGGAAAGTGCTGTTATTGAGACATAGAGAATATAGTATAAACGAGGGGCGGGGATAGCACGAAGCACACTCCGCAAAAACGCGTCTTTTAGGTGTACTTTACGGCAACTTGTCGCGATCCAGTGGGCCCACCTCTCCTTCGCTGACACGTATCAGCTCGCAATTTCAAGTGCATGGCAGGAATCCACCTGATATGCAACCCCCATACCGTGACAAAGTGGTTAAAATTCTAGCAGATCAACCTATTATCGAGTCTGATACCTTTTGACTCCAAGGGAGAAGATGAGCACCCATGATGTACGAATAGTACGGACATTAGACTTCAGCAATCTAATCCCCCTCCTGCCGTACATCAATAGTGCTCGTAGAGTAGTAGAAATCTATATGATAAACATGCCTCTCCATATACGTCCATGAGAAAATATGCTGTGACTCCTCTCTCAGTTTGCGTTACCAATGCGAGATCTCACTTATATAATGCACAATACTGCACAGCAATCTAGTGTAATGCGAATAATGATGCTCGGAGTATACAAAGTCAGGCTTTACGAGGAATGATTTTTATATATAGATTGTACTAGCTGGATGGTGAGGACAATGGTGTTTCGACTCCACAGATACACAATAGTGTAAAAGCTTCAGTGTAGATGTAGACGCGCAAGGGAGCTCATCTAAGTGCCTGGCACTCGTATTCGACTCTGCACGAGTATCGCCCCCCGACTATTTTGCTACATGTTTTTCTCTCAGTGGAGAGGAGTTATCACTGCATTCACCGTATTTCTAGCAGAAATGAAGACTACTAGCATAGTCAGTGCTTTGACTCCATTGGCCTAGTGAGAACGAGAGATTTTGCCACTCCCATAATACGCTACATGCGTCCTCGTAGCTGCTTCAGCTGAAATTGTTCCAGTGAGAGTAGAGCGTACATCGTCACTTCGCCACGATCGAACATGATGCAGGATTATGTAGATGCCGTGCAGAGGACAGCAATACCGTGTGCATTATGCACAGTGTGTAGATTGACACCCTGTTATCGATCGCTCCCATCACCTGCACATCATACCGCTTACATCAACGGTATTCGATCGCAAGCGTATCACTCCATCCTGCAATTCTCTCGGCACAGAAGCTTCGATAAAGTGTTCCCGTACTAATTAAACATATGACAAATAGACAAGTCATCCACTCATACCATTATTACGTCAGTCTTCCACCTAGCAGATCGACAGAAGAAGGAGCGCCCCCAGAGCGGTGCCCAGACATCGATTAAACAATAAGATGGCCACAAAGCGAACTAAGATCGCGTAGGTATTATCAAATTAAGGCTCCAAGGATGAAGCTGTGGGGAGAGAAGTAATCTCTTTAAATTTTCAGAGATACTTTCTAGGTTCGATCGCAGAATGCGGATGTATTTTCTTTTTTATAACCACATTTAGGAGCGAAAGGGCTGGTATTCACAGCCGTGCATCTTAAACTCTTCCGGATACACCGCTTAAATCTTTTCCACTAACTATATGGCTAATCACTTATATACACTTGCTATGAACACGCAGCACTAGTGGTAGATTAAAAAATACTAGTGTGTATATACGTAGTCATGTCGAGAGTGTGAGTTGTCTGTAACGTTTAAATGGAACTATTGCGTCTTTGTCTTGAGCGATCTAACATTCTAGTTCTGTTCCAGCTAGCTGTCTTCGTCAGCAATCCCTGAATCTACGGAGCACAAACTACCTCCCACACCTAAGAAATCACAGATATGCTGTGTAATGGGATCGCTCCATCCAAGATTCGTAGGGTGTCATGACTGTATACTCTTAGAATATTCCGGCTCAATAGAGGACCTTCAGTATTTGGTGAGAAATATAATAGTCTCGTGAAGTGAAGTAGCGTAGGCTCTCTTCTCATAAATGAGTAGAGTGCTCTGCACATTCTGTTCATGATTTAAGCTACTGGATCGGAGAAAGCAGTAGAGTCAGTAAGCTAAATCTCAACGTATTGAACACGTGTCTCTTCTCGTAAGGGTTGTAAGGTGCCATGCAATTGAGCAGAGTACAAAGTAGAATTTTTAAGCCATTTTCCCGCTACCAATTTACGACGTCTATGGTGAGAAACAATTCGTGAAGTTCAGGTGCTCATATGACTTCGTTATAGGATGTGGTTTCTCAATGCTATTATATATACTCATGTTATTTTACGATTATCTTTAATTTACGTCTTAATATGCCTTTTTTTAAGTAACAGGTTTGCGTGAGTGCGTGAGTTCATTCTCAATCTGAGCACAGCCATAGGTTTTTGGCTTATTTTCAGTGTTTGTTTAAGAGAAGGAGATACTTATAATCTCCGCTTCTTGGAACCGATAAGGCTCGTACATAATGAGTTTATATGAAGCTTCTATGCGTTTATAACCCATATTAACTAGTCTAATGTCCGAAGGCTACCACAATAGAACCCGACGTTATCGATGTATTGTTATTAACAGTAACTGTTTCAGCCACAATTAAACGAGATCTCATTCTGCAACAACATCGTATAATTAGTATTACGACATGTTTATTTTATATATTAATTGTATGTCGAATGTCTCGAGTTGTCACACCAGTGTCCACATTGACTTTAAAGTCTTCCTCTGTGAGAGCCTATCTAACTATTGTATACTTTTCTTCAGATTTCGTTTCGAACTCAGCTTTTATATTTCATAAACAATTTGTCTTTTGATAGGCTACTGGCTCATGGTATTCGACGTCTACACTCGTTTGGTAGGAGTAAGCTAAGTCAAGTATCCAAGTCATCATTGAAAAAATGCATACTATACATTCAATAAAGTGTGGCAGTTAACCCCCTTTTAACGCGTTCGGAGTCCATTTATCTGGAAATGACGACACGCACAGGGTCTAATAAAATGCTCACTTAAATTGCTTGTATACTGATCGATTCCCATGAGTGTTTTCCGTTCTGTTCATTTATTCCAATTGTTGTTTTAGTACGCCAATGGCACACAATTCAACTAGTTCTAGCTAAGAGCAGTTTATGTAGCTCATATAACAGATACCTCGGGAGATAGAAGTCTGATTCTTGATGTGTGATTTTTCATCTTATATATCAATACCGTTTAAAAATGATTATAGTAGATTAGTGCGTTTTCTGTTGCTTGATCAATCTAGACTTTATTACAGCGATGATCTTTTGTGAAGATTGAAGCATTATGATTAAGCTTGTTTCTACATCTATGTGTTGTTAATGACGCCACCCTGTATATAGCACGCGTTTGCTATACAAGTACTCTAGACGTTCTCGAAGTTATGTACTCTCTTGAAGTCTAATTCTCTGCAGTCTCAGTTACCATGCTGTTCAGCTATATATTTTTTCTTAAACTGCATTCTTTTAAATCTCTGGATTTTCTTGCCGCTTTACTCATCGCACCTTCTGCTATGCCTACTCTATGATCGCTTCCCGTTATCCGCCGTTTAGCTGGCAGTTTTCTCTTATACAGCTGTCAGCTATCGCAGACTTCTGCCTGTACTTCATCTCGCTAGCTTCTCTTGCAGCCTCTCGTTCTTCTTTATAGAACATCACGAGCAGTCCTCCTTTCTATTTCAGACCTATCTCTATGAAGAGATTTTATTATCATATCAATATATAAATGACTTAGTAGATTCCAATATATACTTTAAAATAATATATAAATTATTATAAATAGTAGCTCGATATAATCGATTTTATAAAACATATATTTTCATTTTTATCCTTATACTTTCTATTTTTCATTTATAGATAATTAGAGTTCTTCATTTACACAGATAAGTGGTGAATCTTCAAGTAAAATATCAATAAAATATTCAATTAAATAGTAACTTACATATTCATTTCCAGATTTTATATAACACATAAAACTTATAGATAGCGATTCTAAATAAATAAATATCTCTACGAACACAAAGTCCCATTAATTTGATCACAAGTAAGTTGTGCTTAAAAATAAGACTATGATATATATTGTAAATGTACAGTGTACTAAATGTATACCTCATGATAATTCTTTTATTGTAATAACCTAACCAAAAAATATATATTATAGATTAAACACAATGATTAAATAATATATCCGATTAAGGTATTATCTGTGAGTATCTAATGTATACTTCTACATAATATTTTACATCACATAGATTATATATATAATATTAATAACTTTTGAATATACTTATATTAATTATATATATACTATTTATCATCCACAAATTATATATATAACAAATCATAATATAATTAATAATACCTGTGAAATACTTTAAATTTTATATTTCCGTAGCTTCTCATGAGTTATATTAGTTCTGGATGAAATCTTAAATTTTAGATATTAACCTATATATATATTACCTACTATAATATATTATTAAAAATATGCATAAATGGAATAGTAAAGGCTATAATAAAATTAATACACATTTAATAATTAATTATATTAATAATATATTTAATATTATATAGATAATATATTATTAATAGATATAATATATATAGATATATATATATATAAAAGATTAGTATGTGTATGTTAAGATTTAATATTATATATTGTAAACATATCTATTTCATTATTATATATATATAGTGTGATAGAGTTTGTGAACCTCCCTATATAGATATATATATATTATATAATTTATATTTATATTAATATAAAGACAGTAATAAAGTGTTGACATAAACGTTTTAAATAATTAATTTTGTTATAATAGAGTAGTTTATAATATTATAATATATTATGAGTCTATATAAGTGTTAATTGGTTAATGGTATAGTATAAGTAAATATGAATACTATACTAGAATTTCTGTTAGGTTAAGAATATTTCATATCTTTATAAAGTTTTAAAGATATACCGTATATAAATGTTATATAAACTATATCTACATGGGGCAGAGCCACCACTATCTACTGAGTAAGTATATAAAATACTATTTGAAATAAATTTTAATAATGGATTATTATTATTATCAATTATGATTATTATATTCAAATAAATAAATACATATATACATAACTTAAATCGAAACTATATAATCAAAAACATACAAATCTAATATAATGAATTCGTCTATAAAAATTGAATGTGTAAATAATATATCTGATTATACTATACTCTTGTTTCTACTTTTCTTGTGGAGTTACCAACCCTTATAAATAGTATATATAACTAGAGGACCTATTATGTGAGCTAAATAAATACTATTATGTTAATTAGTGACAAAAGTAGATAATAGTAAACTCTATAAGAAATGATATTATAATTATTAAATATTAATAAAGATAATATAATAATAATTACAAGTATTTAATATTAGTTAAATAGAATAATAATATAGGCAAATAATAATTTTTTAATTTATATTATAGATAAACAAAAATTAAATAATATTCATAATATATATACTATCATTTTAACTTATCGTAAATAACATTTTTATATTGGTGTATATAGGTATAACAGAGAACCATATAATTACTCTCAAACCTACACATCATCTCGTGTATAAATAGAGTCTATAGCACTGTGCGATAGGTGTGTCATGACCCATTATTGGTTATATCGTATTGGGTTTAATAGTTTCCGGTAAACTGGATTATAGCTATCAACTCGAAATATTTATATAATTGAGGGATAAATATATTTTTTTAGGCATTAATTTTTAAATTTTAACATATAAGTATATATATATTATAATATTATATTTAATATTAATATATTAATATATTAATATATTATATATATTAATAATATATATAATATATATATGTATTATATATATATATATATTAATATATATATATATTGTAATATTATATATAAATAATTATAATATATTTAATATATAATTAATTATATATAATATATAAATTATATAAATATATATATATAATTATATAATTATATAATATATTAATATTATTATATATATTAATATATATTATATTTAATATATATATATATTATTATTATATTAATATTAATAATTATATATATAATATATATATTAATTAATATTAACTTATATTATTAATATATATATTAATATATATCATTTATATATATATAATATATATTATTATATATATATTATATATATAAAATATAATATATATATAATTAATAAATATATTTAACAGATATAAAAATGGAACTTTAATATTATTATTATACATAGAAATTATTTATATTAACATATTTTATTAATATAATTATATAAACATGAATATATATATATT